>OVBE01002656.1:0-29749 GCA_900406425.1 Iberis pinnata
TCTTAGGTTTTCATTTCTTAGTTTGTTCTTCATGTTCTTGGTGTATAAACCAGATTTATTTTGAGTTTTAAAGTTTTAATCTCTTGCTTAGCTCACTTTTTCATTGCTGTTCTTCATTTCTGGGTTTGTGTTCTTGCTGTTTTTCATAGATTTTCATGTTTAGGTTCTAAGTTATGTTTGTTGTTTCAACTGCTTCTACTCCCATGAGTAGTAAGTAGTCATCCAAGTTCCTGAGGATGGGGGTAGATAAGGGTTGATGTTCTGGGTTTGCTTAGGTACCTAAGTTGTTTGTTTGTTAGATCCCTTCTGGACCTCCNAATTCGTTTCCCCTTCTCTGTGAAAAGATGTGGGAAATGAGTTAGCTAAAGTAGTAGAGGTTAATGCCTGCTAGGTAGTCGCCGTCTATGACGACAGTTGAGTCTGTGATTGCTTTGCTTAAGATTGGTTGCCAAGGAATTGGAGTTGATTGTNCATTGTTTGAGGTATGTTAGGTACTTAGGTAGCCGAGAATGGATTCCCAAGTCAATTACCCTTTGTCCTCATAAACGACATTGATTGCATTTTTACTTTTTCTTGCTTTCACTCTGTTTTGCATCCAAAAGTATTTTAAGCATTTCTCTGTTTTTATGCTTTTTACTTTCGTTGCACTTAGGACCTTTTAGCATCCAAAACCCCTTTTAACATCAGCTTGACTTTAAAGCATCCAATACATCTACATTGCTTAGTATGCTCCCATTATGGATTGACATAAAAACCCATACTACAACGATGGGTTGATTGATAGCCCGTAGGACCGAAAAATCCTACTATAACTCACCCAGCAGATTTCTACCTAGGCACAGAGAGTGAATGATCGGTTACTCATGTCGTAGACGAGCTGATCAGAAGGCGATTACGAGCTGGAGAAGAGAAGACTATGTCCAGACGGTTCCGAGATAAGGGGGAGGCATCGAGATCGTGATCCTAACGACGTGAGAAGATCGAAACAATCCGGACTGGTCGAAAGAGGATATAAGGCAAGAAGAGAGAGAAATAAAGCATTAGAATCTTTTGGGGGCTTAGAACTAGAAAATCAATCTATCTTTTCTCTTTGTATAAATACATTCATCAAGATCAATAAAGAACATATAATTCTTCTCCATATCTTTTCAACCTGAGTTTGTGTTGCGATTTCTTTCTAATTTTGACAAGAACAATGAATTCCTCATTAAGATAATCCTTTAAAAATTTATTGTGGGTTTTAGCATCCACAAATTGGCGCCGTCTATGGGGAGACAATAGTTCTTTGACGCAAGAAGGAAAAACGCAGCCAAATCCAGCTCGGCCATGACCAAAAACACATCCATACCATCTGATGGATATGCTAGCACAATCCAAACACTCCTCCAATCTGTACAATCCATGTCCAAAAAACTGGAGACACATGACGCCCTAAATAGATTCCTGCTAGACAGGCTCGACCAGATGGCAAAGGAATCCGCATACCTAAAAAAGACAATGACCAAACGGTTAGACCGAGCAACATCTTCACGATACTGCTCCACCAAGAGGTCCGCACGATGATACCCAATCTCGGGAGAACATTCCAGGAGGCTACGCTTCACTCCAACCCTGCGCTCCGTCAAGATGCGAGAACACCGCGTTGCTGCAACAGGGACCCCACTCGATGGAAACCCAGAGGGAGGACAACCCGACCAGAGAGATGACCAATCCAATGACGAGACCGAGCAGCTGAACCGCACCCCGAGCCCCAAGGCTTCAGAAGACGAGAAGGACATAATTGATCTATCCGAGGAATCCAAGGGAGAACCAGACACATACGAGGATGACTCCCACATCTCATCTTCTCGCACCCACAAGCGACCTCAGCAATCGATCAAGGAGATCCAGGAGATGAAAGATTCCTTACAACATGTCATTCGACAAATGAACTCAAAAGTTCATCAGGCCACAAGCTCGGCGCCAGAACTGGACCGACTAATGGAGGAAACACTTTAGAGCCCGTATGCCACACACATAAAGAATGCAAGAATACGAAACCCCGGAAAGATAAAAAAATCCCTTTCTATGAAGGAAAGACGGATCCCAGCGCGTACATGACCGCCTTCAGAATCACAGTCGAACGAGCACAGTTTGATGAGCACGAAAAGGACACGGGATACTGCCAACTGTTCAGCGAACAACTGCAGGGACCATCACTCACCTGGTTCTCACGGCTTCCCGAAGGATCAATCCACAGTTTTAACCAGATGAACCTGATGTTCCTAAAGCACTACTCAGTGTACATCAAGAGAGACATCTCAGACGCAGATATGTGGAGCATGACCTAGGGTCCAAACGACCCCCTCCGAAAATCCATTGATAGATTCAAAGAAGTGATATCACGAGTGGTGGTAACTGACAACGCCGTGATCGCCGCCCTCAAAAATGCGGTATGGGGAAAATCCGAATTCAGAAAGGACCTGATATTGAACCCGCCAGCAATAATTGACGATGCGCTCCACAGTCCAAAGGTGTTAGCACAGATAGAAGAGGATCTAATCAAAATGCGGAAACGAACACGAGAAAAGGGTCAAGTGACTCAGGTCGCTACCCTGAGGCGAAACCCCCCGATGAGTAATCAAACTTTTTTGCAGGAAAACCTAAGAATGGACCTTGGAATCAATGGAAATGACCTGAGGAGCAGGGAGGCGTCAAAAAGCATTGTGAGTACCACAACCAAGACGGACACTCCACTGAGGAATGCATGAGCTTCAAGTCTTTCCTTTTCAGCAAATACCAGTCTGGAGAATTGGTGGAACCCGACAAGGCGAGGACAACCAACCTCAAGCAGGGGACAGAAGAACAGGCTGAAGAGGCCAACCCCCCTAAAACAAGACTGAGAAAAACTACCTCAAACAGCACCGACCCCGCCATTCAAAAAACGGATCAATATGATCATGGGGAACCACCATTTTGGCCTAAAGTCGGTAACCGCAATCAAAGCATATGGTCGCGGGGCTGCATCATGTGAGAAATGGCAAATCAAGCCCTTGGAAACAGGAGAACCAATAGCATTCGACGAAACGAACACAACAGGACTCGACGTCCCTCATGTCGATCCCCTAGTCATCGAATTGATCCTTGAAGAGTACAAAATCGCAAGAGTGCTCATAGATACGGGGAGCTCAGTAGATTTAATTTTCAAAGAGACTTTGGCAAAAAGGGACATAGACCTCTCACGCATCAAAGGACCACCTGCGCCATTGACCGGTTTCACCAGCGAAACATCCATGGCAATCGGAACTATCAAACTATTAATGTACGCAGCTGGGGTATCAAAGATGATTGAATTCACAGTAATTGACAGACCGGCAATATAAAATGCAATCCCGGGGACACCATGGATAAACGCAATAAAGGATGTCCCGTCTACGTACCATCAATGCGTCAAATTCCCAACCAAAGGAATCAAAACGATCAAAGGAAGTCAAAGGTCAATCCGAGCTTCCTACCTAGCCGAACTCAAACTCGGAGAAAAGTCCTTATAGCAACTACAGATCGGGGAGCCCACCACACTTGCGGAGCTGACTTACGAGGAACCCAAGCTCAGTACTACATATACCCAGGAAATCCGGAGCGCTGCATCGGTATAGGATCGAAACTACAAAAAGACTTGAAGGAGGAGCTGATCTCCTTCCTCAAGGAGAATAAGCACACCTTCGCGTGGAACATGACGGACATGCCAGGAATAAGCCTAGACATTATGTTTCATGAGCTGAACGCAAACCCAATCTACAAGCCGGTTAAACAGAAAAAGCGCAAGTTGGGGGCTGAGCGGGCTCATGCAGTCAGAGACGAGGTGGAAAGGTTGTTAGGAGCAGGCTCGATCACAAAGGTTAAATACCCGGAATGGCTGGCCAACCCCGTAGTGGTAAAGAAAAATAATGGCAAATAGAGAGTCTGCATAGACTTCACCGACTTGAACAAAGCATGTTCCAAGGACAATTTCCCATTTCCAAACATAGATCAGCTCGTCGAAGCCACAACTGGCTACAAACTGCTCTCATTCATGGACGCCTTCTCGGGCTACAACAAGATACTCATGCACCCCGACGACAAAGAAAAAACCGCTTTCACTACGGACATAGGCATCAATTGTTACAAAGTAATGCCTTTCAGCCTAAAGAATGCAGGCGTAACCTACCAACGTTTAGTCAACAAAATGTTCTTGGAATAGCTGGGGAAAATAATGGAAGTCTATATAGACGACATGCTCGTCAAATCCTCCGACGAAGACACCCAAGTGGGTAACCTGCACACATGTTTCCAAATACTCAATACCTAAAGGATGAAGCTGAACCCAGCTAAGTGCACGTTCGCGGTAACCTCAAGAGAATTCCTCGGCTACCTGGTGACAAGAAGGGGGATCAAAGCCAATTCGAAACAAATCAACGTGCTATTGTGAATGCCATCACCAAAAAACACTAGAGAAGTGCAGAGACTGACTGGGCGCATAGCCGCCCTGACTAGGTTTATATCCAAATCAACTGACAAGTGCCTTCCATTTTACACCCTCCTTAAGGGGAACAAGAAATTCATCTGGGACGAGAAATGCGAATCGGTGTTCAAAGAATTGAAAACCTACCTCATGACACCGCTAGTCCTCTCAAAGCCCCATGGGGGGGGGAGACGTTATACATTTACATAGCAGTATCATCCCACGTGATCAGTTCAGTTCTCGTACGCGAAGAGTTAGGCAACCAAATGCCCATCTTCTTAGCAAAATCCTAGATGACGCCAAAACCAGATACCTGACGATAGAGAAATTGGCCCTATCTGTGGTGCATTCGGCGCGGAAATTGTGATCTTATTTCCATTCTCATTCAGTAGTGGTGTATTCAAACTAACCTTTGCGAACAATCCTGCACAGTCCGAATAAGTCAGGGAGACTATCCAAGTGGGCCGTCGAGCTCAGTGAGCACGACATAGAATTCAGGAGCCGAACCTGCGCAAAGTCTCAAGTCTTGGCGGACTTCCTAATAGAATTACCACCTGAGATGAATCCAGCAACACAGCCAGATGAAGCAAAATGGTCACTATACGTAAACGGGGCAAGCTTGAAACACGGTTCCAGAGAAGGTGTACACTTGGTCTCCCCAACCAGGGAGATGGTCGAGCAATCGTTTCAATTAGATTTTGCGGCTTCAAATAACGAAGCCGAATAAAAAGTGATAATTATCAGGCTGCGACTAGCAACAGCAATTGGAGCTAATCGAGTAACAACCTATTGCGACTCCCAGCTAGTAGCAAACCAATTCAGCGGGGATTACGAGACGAGGGACGAGAGAATCGAAGCGTACTTAGGCGTGGTAAAAACCCTATGTAATGAATTTGTGGACTTCGAACTAATCAAAATCCCTAGAGGAGAAAATATACATGCCGACGCCTTAGCCGCATTGGCCTCAACTACGGACCCACAAACGACCAGGGTCATACGAGTTGAGACTATCGACAGGCCGAGCATCACCATCACGAAAGCCACCTGCGTTATCCAGGATTCAATCAAGGAATACAATGCCAACCCAGATCCCGAGGACGCGATCGCAATGGAAACAGACGAGGTCGAAGTGGAAATAGACTGGCGAATCAAAATGGTAGCTTACATAACATATGGGATCTTGCCACCAAGAAAATGGGACGCCAGAAAACTTAAGGCCAAAAGTGCTAGATACACCCAACTAGATGGCAACCTCTACAAATAGAGCGTACGCGACCCACTACTAAAGTGCATATCTGGCCACAAAACGAAAAAGATAATAAGGGAGGTGCACAATGGAGCATGCAGAAATCATTCAGGCGGCAGGGCGCTGGCATTCAAAATAAAGCGATATGGGTACTACTGGCCGACAATGATCACGGACTGCGAACAATACGCTTTGAAATATGAAAAATTCCAAAAACATGCGCCATTGATATACAAACCAACTGAGGAAATGCAATCCATCATGGTGCCTTACCCATTTATGAGATGGTATATGGACATAATTAGCCCAATGCACAGATTGAAAAAAAAACGTTTACTCCTCGTCCTGACGGACTATTTCTCCGAGTGGATAGAAGCCAAATCATTTGCCAAAGTCAAATCCGAGAACGTGTAATCCTTCATCTGGAAGAACATAATTTTCCGCCATGGGATCCCCTATGAAATCCACATCGAAAACGGTCCCCAATTCGCCTCAGATCGATTCAAATATTTTTGCGAACGTATGTGCATAAATTTAACCTTCTCGACACCTTACTACCCGCAAGCCAACTGATAATAGGATTTTTAGTCCTATTGGGTATCAATTACCCATCATTGTAGTATAAATGGGTTGTTAATCCGTAATGGGAATGTAGTCAAGCTAAGTGTTAAAAGGCCCTAAGTGCAATGAACATAAAATGCATAAAGACAGAAAGAAACATGAAACACTTAAATGTAAAAACAGGGTAAAAGCAAGGAAGGTGAAAGGTGCAAGCAATGTAAAGCAGCTCCTGAGGACAAAGGGTAATTGACTAAGGAATCCATCCCGGGCTACCTAAGTACCTAACATACCTCATAGATGAGCTAACCCCTAGACAGTAGCAACGTATACAATCAATTCCAATTCCTTGGCAACCAATCTGAAGCAAAGCAGTCACAGACTCAACTGTCGTTATAGACGGTGACTACCTAGCAGTCATTAACAACAACTACTCTAGTCAATAAGCTTCCCAAACATCTAATGTCTTAGAAAGGGAAGACGAATCTCTGAAATCACCTAGGTCCGGATACCTTCAATGACTCACCTTCTGGTGTTGAAGAGCCGAACAACGGGTTTTCAGTCCCTTCCGGGTAGAAATACAATCAGCATTACGAACAGGTGAAACATAAGGGATCTAAGAAGAAACAAATTAGGTACTAAGGTAAACCCATAACATCAACCCTAGTCTACCCCCATCCTTAGGAACTTAGATTACTACTCACTACTCATAGGAGTAGAAGCAGATGAAACAGAAAACATAACTTCAAAGGTAAACATGTAGATCTAAGAAAAAACAGATGAAGAACAGCAAGAACATAAACCCAGAAATGAAGAACAACAATAAAACAGTAAACTAAAACAGAAGGTTAAATCTTAAAACGAAAATAGAGATGCACAAAATAAACAACAACCTAAATCTAAGCAAGAAATCAAAGGAAAAACAGTAGATTAACTAAGAACTTGAAAAAATTCTAGTTTTTACACCAAGAACATGAAGAACAACAAAAGAAAATAAAACCTAAGACTAAAACCTAAAAAGGAAAGAAAAACTAAGCTCTTTGCAAATGGAGGCGAATTAGGGCTTTTATAGTGTTCAGAGAAAATCCCTAGTTCGCACTAAAGACAAAATGCTAATCATTGTCTTGGATCTTGGGCCTTGGTTCAGGTGATATCTGGATTTGAGTTGGTCGGGTTGGAGCATGTTTGACTTCGGGTTGGTAAGTGCGTGATCGATTCGAGCTGAAGATGCTTACATGAGATTGATCCAACTGAGATGTGTCTAAGGTGCGTCTGAGATTAGGATTGATCCAGGCATTGATTGCATGATATCGATCCAGACAAAGGTGAGATCAATCTCATATTGCTTTCTTGTTAGTCTCTCTTCACTTCCATGCACTTCCTTAGCTTCGTATGAGACTTCTCCAATTTTGTTGAATGAGAGAGAGGGATCGATCTAGCCTGAGATGGGATCGATCTGAGGTGTTGTTGGGATCAATCATGGTAAGTGTTGGGAACGATCTCATATCGATCCCGATGGTGAGGTGAGATCGATCTCAAATCGCTCTAAAAGAGGCAGTGGGATCGATCTGAGAAGAGGCTGAGATCGATCCAGGCATGTGCTGAGATTGATCCTACTTTGGTCCTAAGGTAGATCCAGTCCATTCTATGTTAAGTGCTGCTTTTCTGAAATCTCACAAATCCTTCCCGAAAACTCCTGAAAGTCCTAAAAAATCTCTAAAATGCGTGCATATGCAAATTCTAATGCAAAAGTCCTAAAAATCATAAACTTACTAAAATAAACTATAAATGTTATGTATGCACCCTTTTAGACCTCAGAATTGATGCTAATTGATATGTAAAATCCATGAAAATTCAGAGTCATCACCAACGGCCAAGTTGAGGCCACAAACAAGACAATCTTAGGCGGGCTAAAGAAAATGCTGGACGCCAAAAAAGGCAGATGGGCAGACGAATTGGAGGGAGTACTCTGGTCCTATCGAACTACACCTAGAAGAGGAACAAATGACTCACCATTCGCTCTAGGGTACAGAACATAAGCGATAATACCAGCTGAAACCGAAGTTCCCAGCCAAGGAGTCGAACTGGCACCTCAGAATACGGACCAAAATGATTAGATGCTCATCGGCATAGCAGATATTGTTGAACAAAGGGAAGACCAGGCAACAATACGCTTGCAAAATTACCACAACGCCACAACATGATTCTACAACAAAAAGATCAGGAAAAGACGGTTCGCCGAAGGAGAGCTCATGCTCTGAGAAGTCTTCCCTGCAAGGGCTGAAAAGAACGCAGGAAAGCTGGGTATCAAATGGGAAGGACCATACAAAATATCTAAGGTCATCAAGCCAGGAGTGTATGAACTAGAAGACACAGAAGGAAACGAAGAGCGACACCCTTAGAACGTTCAACACTTGAAGAAATATTTTTGTTGATAACTAGCAAGTTATTTCCCATTTTATTTACACGCATATTTGTACCCTCCAAATCAATGAACTACGACTCGGCTTGATCCCCATCACAAAGGTACATAGGCAGTTCCTTAGACACGAATTCAGCTGTTGTAATTCTTAATTTAAAATCCGCGTAGGACCTGTCTTTTCCTTATAAATTTTTCTCAAAAAATGGGGGAGATGTATTCGTCCTATACACTCCGAACCAGCCCGTCCTGTCTTTTCCTTATAATTTTTTCTCAAAAAATGGGGGAGATGTATTCGTCCTTCACACTCCAACCCAGCCCGCCCTGTCTTTTCCTTATAAATTTTTCTCAAAAAATGGGGGAGATGTATTCGTCCTATACACTCCGACCCATCCCGCCATGTCTTTTCCTTACAATTTTTTCTCAAAAAATGAGGGAGATGTATTCGTCCTATACACTCCGACCCAGTCCGCCCTGTCTTTTCCTTATAAATTTTTCTCAAAAAATGGGGGAGATGTATTCGTCCTATACACTCCGAACCAGCCCGTCCTGTCTTTTCCTTATAATTTTTTTCTCAAAAAATGGAGGAGATGTATTCGTCCTATACACTCCGACCCAGCCCGCCCTATATTTTCCTTATAAATTTTTCTCAAAAAATGGGGGAGATGTATTCGTCCTATACACTCCGACCCAGCCCTCCCTGTCTTTTCCTTATAAAATTTTCTCAAAAAATGGGGGAGATATATTCGTCTTATACACTCCGACCCAGCCCGGCATGTCTTTTCCTTACAAATTTTTCTCAAAAAATGGGGGAGATGTATTCGTCCTTCACACTAGATACTTAGCCCGACCAACAGGGGGCTCCCGCTTTACTAACGGACCCGCTCGCGAACCTACATAGTGCAATCTCTCACCCAACCAACAAGGCTAAACAACGGAAGTCCACCAAGCTATCCACCGCCATCCATTACAGTTTTTGTCGTTTTCGCCTATCCTATCTACCAATACTCTGACGAAATCGAAGGGAGAATACTATAATACACCTGCGAAAAACCACCTAGACCCTACAATTTCACCTCTATGGTAAAACTATCTAAACCTTTAAATACCCCCTCGTTATAACACAACACGCAAAACAAAAACAATCAAATATATCACAATCAAACATATCACATTGTACGACCTGGCTAGTCGTACAATACATCGCACACCCCCCAGCGGGTATCAACCTGAGCAGCCCTCAGCACGATATAAGCGCTAAAGCCAAGCCAGTCTCGCAATAACATGTTAAGACATATAAGAAACGCTGTCAAACAGCTGAAACACTCATTGTAATTATTAACGTTCGTACCCTCGAATAGAACATATTGTTTCAACAAAGTCGCCTTTAACCAAAAATGCATATCAAAAATCATTATCGCACACATGCGACGTAATTCTAGTACGAATCATTACGATTAAAAAGGATCTTGACATAAACCTAGCCCGAAGCGGGTACTCAGAAGCAATAGGCAAAGCCATAAACCGAAATTCCAACATAAAATTAATGCAAAGTTATAGGTTTTGGGTTAACGCCCCCCCCCCCCCCCCCCCCCCCCCCCCCCCCCCCCCCAACAAAAAAAAAAAAAAAAAAAAAAAAAAAAAAAAAAAAAAAAAAAAAAAAAAAAANTTTTAAAAGCTAAAGGCAAACAAGATGAGAGGGAGGAGTTTTTAGGCATGCGAGTCCCGGCCAGCTGCGTCATCTTCATCTCCCTTGGAGGCTTCCTTCCTCGAAATAGTTGCAATTTCACCGATCTGCACAGCAACCTCGATCGCCTTGTCAAGTGCCCCGCCCGCAGCGGCATCGAGCCCCTCGACCTCCTCTTTCTCCGCTTCCTCCTCAACCATGACCTCATCTTGATTACCTCCATCGACGACCTTTTCAGCAGGATTTAGAGAGGGAAGATTCGTGTCATAGGGATTAATTTCTTCAACCGGGTTGGGCTCAGAGGGATCACTCAGGTCGGATCCAGTCGGCGTCGCCGTCCAATCTTTCTCCATGTTCATCTCCTTGAAGTCAAACATAGCCAACTCCTAGTTAAACCCACCCAGGTCGTTCTCCAGATCTTTCGGCTCAGCCTCTAGCGTAGTCTCCCCTTCTCTCAACAGCTTGATTAGCTCGACATTACAATTAATTTGTTCCACCTGCATTAACTTCTCCTGGTACACTATTTCATTCGCTACCTTCCCCTTAACCCGATCCATCTTCTTGGCGAACTGTGCCATCATCTCCTCATCTTTCTCTTTGAGCCTATGTTCCATTTGATCGTCCATGTCCCTCATAAGGGTCGCCAGTTCCTTAGCCATGGAAGCCACTTCCCTCTTCGTATCTTTCTTAGCTTTTTCAAGATGAGCTACCTCCGTGCTCAACCTGTCCACATCTTTCTTCCTCAGATCTTCCAGCTCGGCTACCTCGGCCCTCAACATACTGTTCTCATCTATAATCACTTCAACCCACCTCACCGCAGTTTTTAGCTCGGCAATAACCTTGCCAGCCCTCGAGTTGCATCCTCAACCAGCTCAATCCTAGAGTTCTTCTTTGCTCTCCTCAGCTCGTCATCTAAAACCCCTACCAGGCGGTTAGCCAAAGCCGCAGTCTGAAAAAAAAGAATCACACATCAATTAATTCAGAAGCCGATATCAAAATTGAGAAACAAAAGGAGATTTAAAGGTGGATAATAATCACCATACCTCAACATAAGAACGAGTCCAGTCAGCGTATTCCATCTGGACAGAAAGCAACTTGTGATCATAGACCTTGGGACAGCCTAGGCGGAGCTTGGACATTAGCTCCGCGCAGAGGTCCCCCTTTTCCACCATGGGAGACTGGTTGGGCCAGGAAAAACTGAACGCGAACCCGCCATGGTCATAGACGCCAACTGGGTACGTCTCCTGCGTGCGAGCCCTTTTTTCGAGGGGGCGTCAAGGTGACGGGTGCTACGTCGAATCGGAGGAAGGCGAGATGACTTCTTACTGGAACCAACATTTTTTTCACGACATTGATCGCCCCAGGATGAGTCTAAGACTTCAATGGGATCTATCTCCATGGGAGCATGATCCTTAAGGGTCTTGGTCTCTTGAGCAGCACTGAACCCAGCCGAGCTAGGAGCCCCTTGAGAGCTTTTCAACCTACGAGGTTCATGATACGGTACGAGATTTTTCATAGAGACGGATGGACACTGAGACGGAATACCTGCAACAAAACCACGCATCAGATACCTTGTGGCTCAAATAGAACTAATATAACCTAAGTAGGGAACTTACTTGATGACGTTTCTGATAGCGGCTCTAGCAGCAGCCAGTTGCGAGACACTCTCTCCCCGTCAAATGTTCTCCAATTGTTCAATCGATTCTTCCCAAGGAGTTTCCAATTCTTCAGGAATTCGGCAGATGGATCCTCGACCTGGGTTAGATGCGGAGCTAGAAAATACCAAAACAACAAAGAAAAGGGAACCTGGTCAGTCAACGCACAAAAATAATCAATGCGAAAACAATAAACACATCCAGAAAACGCAAATTCGTCAAACAAGGAAAAAGACGTAAGGTTAGATTTCAAGGAAAAGAAAGAAGGGAACCACACCAATCTCCCTGGTCCACCAAGATTGTAAACCACTAGGATTCATAGTCCCGAAAGAAAGATGGTTAATTTCAAGAAAAATATAAAATTTTTCCTAATCCGTTTCATCCTTGGGGGCTTGGCCGGTCGCAAACCCCTGATTCGGTCTGTTGGCTAGGTACTAGAGGCCGCCCTTCGTGCCCCTTTTCACATACGTAGCAACCTCCAGCATGTCGCTGTTCAGTTTGAAGCCTCTCTTTCTCGCCTGAATCATCTGGGCATCAGCTGGCTCAGAGCCATGCCCCAACGACGCAGGTACCGAACTAGCAGCTCGGGAACAGAGAAGCGCAACCCGCAAGTCTTGAAAAAGATTTCATATACCGTGACAAACCCCAACGGGGGATTATCCAGAAACTGGCCCGGATCTGGGATTAAAAACCTAACATCAGGTGAAAGGTCGAACTGCTCCCAGAGCGTTCTCACAAAGGTAAGGGATGAACGAGAAGAAGAGAAAGACATTATTTGAGGGGCCGCAGACGCCCTAGACTTCGCACCGGAAGCAACGGGAGTTCCAGAACAAAGAACCTCTACTCCCAGAACGAAGTGCCAACTGTCTCGACATCGCCGGGAAACCGAGGAGGAAGAGAAATACAGAGAGAGAAAGTTGAGAAAAGACGAAAATCTAGAGAAATTCCGGAGTAAATCGGAAAAGAAGAGAGCAAATTGAATGGGAGAAATGACAAACCCTAGCAAAATTAAAGAAAAATAAACAGTTGAGTGACAATACCTTAGGATGCAAAGAGAGAGAAGGAATGGACGGTTGAAAGCGTAGTGGGAGACGGTTCGAGGTACTTGAGGAGAGAGAGGAGAGTGGCAGTAACTGCCTCGAGTTATGTGAAACCGCCTTTTGTAGGCGTAATGATGGTGATTTTGAAGTTCGAAGATACCGAGAAGCGCTGCATGAGGAGATAAGAATAAATCAAGATTGTTGAGATTTTCTCAATCCAAATCATAAAAAATTGGCCCAACTAATGCTACATTTGTGGAGGAAAATGAAATTATCCAGCCCAACACGAAGGATTCGAATGCGCATGCGGATATCGTACAAAGGCACACACATGTTAAATAAAATATGATGGATGAAAATCAGCTTAAAGAAAAAAATGTAATAAATATATGATAATATACAAATGGTTACGAGGTGAATTTCCACAAATTTCTGAAGGTCACCCAACTCGCTAAACTTGTAGGGAGACCTAGGGGATAATTTGTTGGTGTCGAAACCCCCTCATCAGGTTTCTAACCAAATCGGTGTCACTTCCTAGATATTAGCTCAGCATGTGTCAAGATGCAAAAAGACTCACCCATTAGATTTCTACATAAGCGCAAAGAGTGAATGATCGGTTACTCATGTCGTAGACGAGCTGAGCAGAAGGAGATTACGAGCTGGACAAGAGAAGACTAGGTCCAGACGGTTCCGAGATGCATCGAGATTGTGATCCTAACGACCCGAGAAGATCGGAACAACCCGGACTGGGCGGAGTGGGATATAAGGCAATAAGAGAGAGAAATAAAGCATTAGAATCTTTTGGGGGCTTAGAACTAGAACTAGAAAATCAATCTATCTTTTCTCTTTGTATAAATACATTCATCAAGATCAATAAAGAACATATTATTCTTCTCTATATCTTTTCGACCTGAGTTTNNTAAATTCTTCATTAAGATAATCCTTAAAAAAATTATTGTGGGTTTTAGCATCCACAAACTTATTAATTAAATAATTATTAAAATAAAGGAGTATCAAATAAATATAGACGTCAGATACATTGAAACCAAATACATCACACACATTTAAACCTTTAGACCAAAATAAAATTAAACGTCATGAAAGACGAAACGACGTTTACCGACACACATTCATTATAATAAATGATTAAAACCATTATATATAATACATAGATAAAAAAATCCGTCATATTCTCATTATCTCCAATTTTTTAAAAAAAATCTCAAAAAGATGAATTACCTCCCATAATATATAGAAGACGATCCAACAACTCTCTCACGGTTACCAACCACACGAAGGTACAAAAATATGCTGAAACTTATGAAGATTCAGCTTCAATGTCTGGAAGACCTCAGTGAAACGGAAGTTAGATCAATGGATGTAGATGCGAAGATCTTCATGTTAGAGAAGATCAAAAACACTATGAATTTCAATATGGGAGAGGAGCTGAAGAGATTGAAAGAAGAAAACAACACCCGATTAGGAACTCAAGCACACTCACGCTACAAAATAGATTACAGAGCATCTGGTGTTAGATTCTTAGGTTAAACGTTTTTTTGGTTTTTTTTGTTTAAAACGGTTTATATTTAGTTTTTCGTCTTTTTCGTTTTTTCTGGTGTGATTTATTTTTTATGTTTATGTTTTTTAGTTTTTTTAGTAATTCATGTTTAGTTGTTTTTTTATTATAAGTGACTTTGCACATATATTTTTTTGTTAAAAGTATTATAAGTCAAGTTATCAATGACTTATTTTACATATTTTATATATTAGCATACATGTAAAATAATAATAATATTAAAATAAAATATTAGTAACAAACATAATCATAATAAATTATATAAATTTTATAACTTAATAATTTAAACAAAAAAACATACACAAAAAAAAAAAAATAACAATCATCGACTAACAACAACAACAAACAAAATAAACAACACATAAAAAATTAAATGACAAAACGACCACCACCGATCATCTCCTCAGAAAAATTCATTTGAGAGACACGTGGTTTGTGTTTCATTTAATAAAAGAAACTAAACCAAATTCGGTGTACCAATGCGACAAATTTGTTGTATTAATGCTATTGATGATCGTATAAAAGTACAAAAGGGTGTACATATTATCCTTGCTGGTAAACAATTTTTTGTTTTTTATTAAACCAATATTGACAATACTATGATATCCTAAACTGATAACCCTAAACCCTAAATGCTTAAATATACCATAAAACATAAACCCTACAAAATAAATGTTTCGACAACTTTTGACAGTTTATTAAGTTGTTCAGTTTTCACATTTGAGTTGTTTAGTTTTCACATTTGAGTTTTTTAATTTCAAAATCTTAAACCTTAACATTAGACCCTAAAATGATATAAATCCTTTGAATCTGTAACTAATATTTCTCATATTCATCTAATATACTTTATATCCATTTAAATATACATGCAACAACTAATATTTCTCAAATTCATCTAATATACTTTATATCCAAGGGATAGAGGAAGGGCCATAAATATGACGACTCTCGATAAGTGCATGCCAGAGATGTAGACGATCAGCTTGAAAATTGGAAGCATATACACAATAAATGAGGACAATATCGCCAGACGCAAGCGTAACAAGAACTGTAATTAACTGAGAAGTGATAAGAAGGGGGTAACAATAACTCCATCTTTCCATCAAACCCATGTTCTACCAAGGCGATTTTTAGAATAATTATGAATTCATTTCACCCTGGAAGAGTAGACTGCAAAACTCGTGGATAGTTTCGAAACAAAACGCGCGTTTCTAATAAGAAACCAAATTGCTGCTTAGTAGCACGTAGCCAATGCCAAACAATAAAATGTTTACGAGGCTGGTTAAAACCAGGTGTGTTCCAAAAGAAGATTGACATATTAATTACTGTCTCCGGGAGGAGACATGCTGTTGTTTTTTTATTTATCGCATGCTTGATTGGTTTACGGGTGACTGTCAGTTGATTATGCTATTTTTGTTTCATAAAAGTGTTGTACCGAGAAGCAGTGATGTTGTCTTTTTGGATGTGATTGTCAGTGTCTGTTAATTGTCCCTCCTCATCATCTTCAATGGTATATGTATCAGCCAAAACAGAAAACCAAGAAGTAGGTGAGAATGTTTCAATAGCTGCTTTGGTAGCCGAAGCTAATTTAGATGGTGAAAGGGATGAGGCGCGGCCAGAGCGTGATACGGTAGACCACTATGATTCTTGTGTGATTGGTCCACTGGTAGAGTGCGTTAAAGTAGCTTGCGAGTTGGTGGCAGTCGGGATGTGGTCTGATGTTGGAGCGGAAATCTCCAAAGTTGTTCATTGATTAAGATATAGATGAGGGATTGATCATGTGACGCAATATGATCTATATTGGTGGGCTTTGAACCAAGTGCTTGTGTGTGCTTTGAGACAAGTGTGTCTGTGATTGGAAGGAAAGGAATACTTGCATCAATGTTTGTTGAGTGGTTAGTTATTGTGTCATTAAGCACAACGAAATTATATATATGAAGAAGAGGGGCAGTAATAAGAGGTTAGTCTGCTTGCAATATAATAGCCGTGTCATAGGTTGAAAGAGAACTCTTCTTTTTGCAGTTTGTGACCTTGTGTCCCCATGTATTACAAGAAGTGCAGCGAGCTGGTAGCCACAGGTAGGAGACAAGAATTGGTGTTTTGATTCCGTCCAAGTGTATCTCCGCAATGAGATCCTTGTCGAGGTTTGTGACAACCATAACACGAGCTATATCAAATTGCATACACTTCTCCGTGGTCGGATGCAAACACTGTTAGCTCCCCACAATGTCACCTAAGAATCTTAGTCCTGTGTGAGAAAACAGATAATCAGGAACATTTTTAAAATAAACCCAAAGAGGCATAATTGTTAGCTTTGGTTTCTCGTGAGCCTTTGATGGAGTCCACTCTTGGAAAACTAGGAGGATATCAAAGATGTTCCAATAGCGTTTCCGACATATGCTTTATCTTTGGTCACAAGATTCAATGCGAAAAAGAACCGTATCAGTTTTGATAAATTGTACATCAACCTTTGTTCTTTTGCCATCACGATTCCAAAGACGGTTCACAGTAGAATGAACTTTTCCAATATGTGGTGCACCTTCGACAAAATAACCAACAAGGAACTTGGACTAGAGAGGTTCTGGGTCATCGCGTAGCTGTTGAGGAATTTTGGTTGTGACCACACCATGAGAGACAGGGAATGAAATTTTCTGGGAACGTCGTATAACAGAGTTCGTATTAAGAGGAACCGACGTGGACATCATTGATTTCCAAGGTGATTTCTTTGTTGCAACGGTGAGGGGCTCTTGGGCTGGTGCCGACGCGAAAGAGCCCGACGGTGGCTCAGTCATCTTACGGTGTTAACTTGCCGCATAAGCCAAAGAAGGAAAGTCCGAGAGCCCTAAAAATCTCACTAATAATCGCACTCTTATTCTCTCTTTAGCACCTCGTTTTATAATATCACAATTTAACATCTAAAATCTATATTTCTTAAATATGTTAATATATATGATAACAAACTTATACATAACTATATATTTAATATAATAAACAAGTTCGAGTATCCACTCGGATTTTTTGAGTTTTGGGTAATACTCGTTTGGGTTCGGGTATCTAATTAGTTTTGGTTCGGATATTTTTTGGATTCGGTTTCGAGTTTCGGATTATTTTCCCACGCCTACTGTGTGATGTCTTATATGTGCCAGATTTGATTGTACACTTGTTTTTGTGTCGAAGATGTTGAAACAGTCAACTTGTTTTGCAATCTTCATTGATACGTTGTGTGTTTTGCAGGATCAAATTTTCAAAGACGCTGCTTGGAGCTGGTGAAGAACGTGATGGAGTCTACTATTTTATAGATGTCAAAACAGCACGGGTAAACAAGACATTGGGGTTAGTGACCAAGTATTGTGGCACCAGCGGTTGGGTCATCATGCTTTCTCAGCTTTGTCGTCTTTATCTTGGTTTTCAAATTTGAAGTTTCAGCCAAACCAAGTCCTTGTGACACTTGTTTTCAGGCTAAGAAAACTAGAGAAACATTTTGTGACGGTTTTAAAAAATCAAGTGATTGTTTTTCTTTTATTCATGTCGGTGTTTGGGGACCCTATAAGACTCTTGCTTCAAATGGAACTGCTTATTTCTTGACATTTTTGGACGATTTTTCTCGCACTGTATGGACATTCTTGATGCTTGAAAAATCAGAAGTTAAGCATGTCTTACAAAACTTGTGTGTTTACTCAGAAAAGCAATTTGGAAAGTGCATCAAGACAGTTAGGAGCGACAATGGGTCTGCCTTTATTTTTCCGAGAAAAATGCATCATTCACAGACATCTTGTGTCAGGACGCCACAACAAAATGGGGTGTATAAAGAAAACATCATCATCTTCTCAACGTAGCTCGCACTTTATTATTCTAAGGAAGCTTACCATCACGTTTTGGGAAGAGGCTGTCTTAACAACATCTCATGTGATTAATTTAACTCTGACCAAAATTTTACATTAAAAATGTCCACATGAAGTGTTATTTGGCTCTCCACCGTCGTACAAGGAGTTACGTGTGTTTGGCTCTTTGTGTTATTGTAACATCCCCGAACTTCCTAAAGTTCGATGATCCGAGCCATAAACTTATCCTTGGGTTTTGGCTAAGGAAAACCGGCTTAGAAATGGGGAATTCGAATGTCGGACTTAGCCATAGAACTTTGAACGTTCAAATGGCTAAGTAAAGATCGCGGGCTAGCTCATTGGCCCGGGTTTTGCTCGAGGAAGCTGAGCAATCAAGCCAAGGCAACTGGATGAGCTGAGTTATAGCTCAGCTTAGCTCAGTCCAGTTCAGGTCAGCTCATGCTAGCTCAGGCCAGCTGGTCCAGCTAAGTGAACTGGACACTAGCTGGGCAGTTGGGCTGAGCTGATCAGTTTTGGCGGTTGGGCGGTTATGCCAACTTGCACCTGTTCGGTACAATCGTGCCAGTTCAAACAAGCACAAGTTGGCTTAGCGGTTTTGGACGGTTATGGGCCGAACTCTATAAATAGAGTGCCTTAGCCTCATTTCCGCACATGCACAAACCACATAAAATCTCTAAAAAGCGACTAAGGTATTGAGTGAGGAATTAAGAGCAAAGTTAGGCGTGATCAGATCAACGGACGGGCATATCATGAATCTATTCAATCTGAGTGGGATAATGGCGGGTTTAGTGCATAATTCACCAATAAAGACTAAGGTGAGCGTAATCGGACCGCGGCTTCGGCCAAGGCTCCATCTCTTAGCCAATCCGGCAAATCTGTCATTCTAAACGGCTAAGTCTGTGAGTGAAGATTTGTGCGGTTGGTCATGCACAATCAATATCTCTGCATGGTCACATATATACATTAAAACTTATAGAACAACTGAAAGATGCGGGTTTCAGGATAGTCTGTTGGGCCGAAACCAAGGTGAGGCAGATGGGATGAGTTGTCTGAGGAACGGGTGATTCCGCCAGAACTTACCCAGTCCGGCCAAGACCCTTGGTTGGATAAATGGACTGTCTGGAAATATGGGAATTTGATTAACTAAACTAAAGCGGACTAAAACTTAACTTAAACGATTAAGGTAATCTAAATTGTCTCACTAAGTAATTGTTAGATTATTTATGCCTCTTTATGTTTCAGGAACTAAAGGGGATTTTAGGAAGGATGTGGCTTAGCGCGAGACTGAAGGCCGAAAGGAAGAGTGGTGTACAAGACTGGGTAGTTTATAGGATCAATATGTATTGGCTTGTCATAGACGTTATAGCAAAAATGAACAAGTTGTATTGAATCCTGTTTATATTAATAAAATCACTATTTCCTTTCAATGCATCATTTAGTCTTTGAATTTACCTAAGGCTTAATGAATAAATCGAACCTCACATGAATTTGACATAAAAACGGCTAAGACTTAAAAATAGACTGATTGGCCGAGTCACTTAGTGACTTTGGCGTGAAACGGCTGTCTGTAGACTTAGTGTTCAGGATGGGGTGTTTCAGTTATGCACATAAAAAAATTCGAAACAAAGATAAATTCATCTAAGGAGTCGCAAGTGTTATCTTTGTGGCTGACCCATTTGGTAAAAAAGAGTGGAGGTTGTTTGATTTGGAAACAGAGGAATTCTTCGTGTCTTGTGACGTGATAATTCAAGAACAGACTTTCCCTTTTGCTAACACACCAATGTCATCACTTCCCAGTTCCCCCTCATGCTCCGACTCTGGCACTTGATGATGAATGGTTGTTATTTGCGGGTACAAGGGATGTTACTGATAGGGGGAGTGTTCCTGATCCTTCTGAAGGATCTAATGCAACACCTCATGATGTGTGTAACCCACACTGTGCACATTACTCTCAAACTCTCGAGTCACAGGGTGACACACCTCTGATATCCTCACCAACTATCATGGATGATGAAATTTTAGAGGTTAGGCCAGCAATGGCTGGAACTGGTATTGAAGTTGTTGATTCTCAACCAACTTCACGCCAAGGACATCGTGTACGACAACCTTATGTAAAGCTAAAAGACTATGTCATATACAATATTGTGTGGCACACAAACTCCCATTATGTTATCACACCTAACTTCGATCCAACCAGCATCTCTCTCGAACCAGCCCAAGGTAAACCATTATATCCTCTCATCAATTTCATTTTTGATGATTGCTTCTATGTTCACCATAAGGCTTTTCTTGAAGTTATAAGTGCTGAGACCGAATCAAAGAGTTACACAAAGGCTGTCAAAGATAAGAGATGGTGTGATGTTATGGGTAAAGAAATCTCTGCTCTTGAAGCAAACAAGACTTGGAGTCTCGTTGATTTACGTTGAGGAAAGGTTTCTTTAGGTATGATGTGGATTTACAAGATTACGTATCATTCAGATGGGTTGTGGGACGTTACAAAACACGTCTTTTTGTGCTTGGAAACTGCCAAGTTGAAGGCACCAACTATGATGAAACGTTAGCACATGTGGCTAAGATGACGATGGTATGCAGCTTGTTACGCCTAGCTACCAAAAAAAATTGGGAGACTCATCAAATGGACGTGCATAACATGTTCCTTCTTGGTGATATACAAAAAGAAGTATATATTAGACTGTCGTATGGTTTCGCTCACTTTAATCCCATTAAGGTATGTAGGTTACACAAATCTTTGTATGGTTTGCGGCAGGCTCCACGGTTTTGTACAATACTATGTAGACTACTCCTTGTTCACCTATACTCGTGGTATCGTGGAGATTCGTGTTCTTATATATGTTAACAATTTGATTATTTGTGGCAATGATCGTGTGGCTATCACCAAGTTTAAAGCTTATCTCGGTTAATTTTTCACATGAAAGATTTGGACAATCTCAAGTATTTCCTTGGTATTGAGATTTCTCGTAATGAAGATGGTTTCTTGTTAACACAAAGAAAATATGTGTTAGACATTATGCATGACACATGTCTTTGTGACTCACACCATGATGCCACACCAATGGAATATAACCACCACTTAGGTTCAGATATTAGTGCCTTTCTTGAACCAACACTCGCTACAGACGTCTCATCGATCGTTTCAGTTACATAGCCAATACACGACCCAATATATCTTATTCGGTGCATATCCTCTCGCAATTCATGCAACATCAACGCAAACGACATATCAAGCTGCCTTACGAGTGGTATGTTTTGTTAAAGGAACTTCTGGTTAAGGCATCTTTTTATGGCCTAGTTCTGATTTGTAGTTATCAGTTTATTGTGATGTCGATTGGGTGACGTGTCCTACAACGCGGCGTTCCTTAACCGCATATGTCGTTCTTCTAAGAAATTCTCATGTTTCTTGGAAGACTAAAAAACAAAATGTGGTCTCTCACTCTTCCACTAAATTCAAATATCATGCAATATCTATTGCTACTCGCGAGATCAAGTGGCTTCGTCAAGTGTTTACCGATTTGGGTTTCCCGCCAATGAGACTCGCACATCTATTTTGTGATAATAAGTATACTCTTTACATCGCTGCCAACCCGATTTTCCACGAACACACCAAGTACGTTGAGATTGATTGTCATCGCGTTTGTGACGCACTTAAGGCTATAGTCATCACCAAAGCTCATGTTGGTACTAAAGAACATTTGGTGGATGTTTTGACCAAAGCATTGGGAAAGGTTCAGTTTACAAATCTTATGTCCAAGTTGGATGTTCGTGATCCACTCGCTTATTGGATGATCTTGGATAGTACAGTAGTCGAAAACCATAGTGTGTAACGATGAAATTGGCCAAATATATTAATTTCAATGTGAAAATCGGCCAGTCAGAGGGATTAGTAACCATGTTAAAAAGATTTGTGAAGTATGTAAAAACTATGTTGCATTGACGATTTATTATGTTTAAGCAGTCCAAAGTCCATATGAGACTAAGAAGTTTAATGTGTAGAGGGGACATACTCGCGCGTAGGCATTATGTCCCTAAATTTTGTCTTGCTTTCTGGCGTTTGAAGTACCCGTTCCATACCACATAAAGGTTCTCCCTTTTTTCAGGATATGTCTACAAAACAAACATTAACATATATATATCTTTAAGAAATATCTAGTCCTTTAGATAGGTCAGGGTTTCATGTTGACTCTTTGCCTGGGCTTTGCTGATTCGCCACTAGCCATTAAAAATTTATCTTGTTATACATTAAAAACATATAGAGAAGAAGTACACTTGGTTGCTTTTATTCATGTTTAGGCAAATTGTATTACTTGCTAGAACACCAACATGCATCTTCGTGTACAATTGGAACGATATGTTGTCAATGATCATATTTTTGTGGTTGTTATGGTTTTGTTTAATATCAAGCTATTATGTGTGTTAGTGTAGAATAGTCTCAATAACGCAAAATTTTATTGTAAATTTGTCTATATATATATTAAACCTTGTATTTTGAGGTTGTAAACACGTTGTCAAAATTGGAATAATACAAAGACAAGGCCAAAACAAATTTCAAGTATATCTAATGAAGGTGGAGCTGGTACTTGAATTCTTAGGATGTTTTAGTGGCTCCAAGCTGGAAAAAATATCATATATTCATCAAATGTTGAGATTAGACTCACTAGATGGTTGGCAAGAGCCTTATCTCATAGAGGGAAAGAAGAACTACTAAAGATTGTTGTTCTTGCAATGTCAGTGTACATAATGGGGTGTTTCTGACAACCTAATAATTTTTTTACAAAATACCAAATTTTTATTCTAGTGAATGGTATGGAGCACAAAAAAATTTTTCATTAGGGTTAAGTTGAAATCCTATTGCATGTCAAAAGACAAAGATGGACTTAATTTCATAGATATTCAATGTTTTAACCAGGTTTTATTAGCTAAGCAAGTTACTAGCTGGCCATTAAGAGAAAAAAAGAAATTCTTCTTTAAGAATCAGATCAATAACCTTCGTTGAATTGCCTTAGAAAAGACATAAGCTCATTCAAAACTTTCTCTAAGCTCTAAGTCTTTATGTGAAAAACATTTTCTGATGCAATTTTAGTAGCGTATTTAATCACTAAAAAAGGTATTAAATTATATGGTAGATGATAACTTTGTGGAGTTAGCCAAACCCTATGATGACAAAATTGAGTTTTCTCATTGATCCCCATCGTACAAATGATTTCAATCAACATTCAATTTTTGCGAACTTTGATTTTCTTTTGAGAAACAAAACAATGAATAGGGGAAAGTGATAAAGCAATAGAAATTTTTTCTTGGATTCTTTGGTAAATATGGAAGCATGTGGGAGTATAAATTCTCTCGGGTCGGGTTCCGGAAGTTAACCTAGTCCGATAAGTAATTGGACCTCTCAAGCCTATCCCAGAAAAGTAAGTCCATTTGGGGATGTGCTGACTAAGGTGAGCTGGCGAAATGTGCTGACGAATGTGCTGACGAATGTGCTGACGAAATGTGCTGGCGAAATGTGCTGGTGAAATGTGCTGACGAAATGTGGTGACAAATGTGCAGGCGAAATGTGCTGGTGAAACGTGCTGACGAAATATGTTGACGAATGTGCTGGTGAAATGTGCTGACTACGGTGAGCTGGCGAAATGTGTTGTCAGGACGTGCTGGTCAAGAGAGCAGTTTCGACGCGGGCAGAAGCAGTCAGCACACCAACCTCCGCGAATCGCGCTGCATTTATGACGAAATCGGCAGTTACGCAGAGAGTTCAAAAGAGAATCTCGCAATAAATGCCATTAAGAGGGCACATAAATGTTGGTTAGGCTATAAATAGAGGGGGTGGTGCTTATGTTAAAGGGTTCTGATTTTCATTTGTAAAACTCTAAGCAATTGTAATTCAGAGAAACACATCAATAAACACATATTTTCATAAAATTTCTGCACATTTTCTATATTTTTGGTGTGAGAGATTCAGCTCTCACAGAGCACATAAATAATATGTTTTGTAATGGAAACGCATTCTCCTTTACATAAAAACCTTTCAAGATAAGATCAGAAGTGAATGTGGTCTTAGGCTCAACAAATGACATTGTCAAATGATAATTTAGAGATAACACAGAGAAACAAGCTCATCATCAAATGGCATAAACCATCATACCCTTGGTTAAAATGTAATATACCCTACGAGCCTGCAAAAAAAAAAAAAAAAGGGGGGGGAGCATGGATGCTTCATGATTCAAATGCTTGAGTTAAACTACACAATAAAAGAGCAATTGTTGGTGTTCAGTCCTTGGAAGAAATGAAGTTTTAGACATGTTAATGGGCCATGGAAGGTATGAAAGACAATCAAGGTCTCGTAATTCATTTTTTTTACGGAGGTAAAAGAGTTTGTTGAGGTGATCAATAGGCCTAAAGCAGTCTAAAGCATAACATGTTTTCCTTCATCAACCACAAGAACTCCTAACTATACTAAGTCTTTTGAATGGTTGGAAGGTGGTTTTTGAATCCAAATGTGCTAATAGGAGTTTTATTATAGAAGATTCTCAAAAATACCATAAAAGTAGGTATATTTAAAAAATACCATATACTCTTTAATTTGTTCCAAAAAATACCATAATTTTTTCAAAAATACCACAAAATTGTTTTTGTTCTAAAAATATCAAAAATTTGGAATAGCTTTAGAACTTCAAATTTAAACCCAAAATCCCCCAAAACCAAACTCTACCCCTTCAAAACTAAGCCATAAATTCTATTTAGTGGACCTAAATCCAAAATTTTAAATTCTAAATTCTTAAAATTCACTTTTATGTTAGTGCTATTTTTGGATAATAATAATTTAATGGTATTTTTTGAACTTTCGGGAGTGATATTTTTGAAAATTAGAATTTTTTTGTAGTATTTCAATAAATTCTTTTTTTTTTTCTACTGCCAAAAATGTAATCGAACGATCAAACTTTATAATAATCATATGTTATTCAAAACCATTCAGTTTGGCTCTCTGGTCTCTTTAACGATGAAAGATCATTTTCCTCTTCTTAGCCTTCACTGGTTTGGTAATGGTCGTTGGCTCTTTATTCGACTATATGGCTCTTTTGCATTCTTGGGTATAGTAATAGGCACTGCTGATCTTTTGCTCTTTTGGTATTTGGTATAGGAGACATTTCATTTTGCCCTCTGTTTCTTGTAATTTGACTTTTAACTTCAAAGGTTTCAATACAACAGATGACATGGAAAAAAGGTCGTAGTTTTTGTATTTATTTTGAATGTATAGAAGCAAAAGGAACCTTGGGATTTCGATGATTTGACTTTCTTCTCATGTGTCAGTCATTAGTCTTTGATGCATATAGAAATAGAAAGTTGGTATAACAAATATATAAAGTGAATATTATATAAATCAACAAGATAAACTCCACAATAACAAAAATATAAACAAAGAAAGAAATAAGTAGATTATATCTGGCGCTATATTGCCAGACAGCTGCGGCTTGACAATCTTTTCAGGATCCTCGCTGTAATACCGATCGGTCTTCTTACTCACTTCAAACTTCTAATAATCAAAAGTTATTAACAATCTAGATTTAGAAAATAAATGTAAAATTATCATAGTACTATACATGTGAGAAGTGAGAACAGAACAAAACGACAACAGTGGTACCTTTTTGTATAACATTTTTTTGCTTCGCTTGGTGGAAAATGAATAAATTGATTTTAAGATTGATTGTAGTTTTAAATATTATAAAGCCAATGGTGCCAACTAAAATAGCTACGTGCTCCACTTTGGGGCCAGCTCATCTCCAAGTGGTGAACAGAGAGATTGCGTAAGGGAGGGTACACCGTAGACCCCACCTTCTATCCAATGGCAGCGATTAATCTCTTGCGTCCACGGTGTTTTACAATTATTCATTATTTATTATTGTCCATGCTAGTTCTAAAATCATATCAAATCAACATAATATTTAATCCTTGTCCCATATCTACCGACTACAAAGTTCTAGATAAATGAAAATCTCACTGATTGAGAAAAGAAAAAATACTCCGCTCTTCTATTTAAAAGTGAGAAAACCTGAAAAATATTTTTTTAGTGCAGAAATATTCAAATAAAAAGATAGAGCCATAAAAGGTAATTAAAACTTGAAAATTGGACACATATGGCGATGACGGCTAGGGTAGACTGTGCGACAGACGAGAAGAAATCTGATGAGGGAGAGGAAGACGCGATGATGCTAGACGTGGGTAGACCGTCGGATTTTCGGCAAAGCTCTGGTTTATCTTGGGCTGAAAAAGTTAAGGAAAGGGGAAGCGGTGGTTGTCTGTTGCCGGAGAAGATGGTGAATAGTGACTTCGTGAAATAGAGGATGCAGGTTAGTTTCCCGAACGGAGAGGAAGGGGAGGCAGTGGTTATTGTTGATCAGGAGGTGGTAGATGCGATG
Organism: Iberis pinnata; assembly: GCA_900406425.1. Lineage (NCBI taxonomy): Eukaryota > Viridiplantae > Streptophyta > Magnoliopsida > Brassicales > Brassicaceae > Iberis > Iberis pinnata. Next base: position 26,933 of record OVBE01002656.1, read on the forward strand.
AAAGGGCTATGGAGAAATTGTATGCATGTCAAATTGTTAGGTCGAACTATGGTGCCTCCATTGTTGGCTAGAAAATTGAAGGAGCTATGGAAGCCGATTGGGAACATGTGGGTCATTGATTTACCAAGGCAGTTTTTCATGGTCCGATTTGAGAGAGAAGAAGACTATCTAGCAGCGATTTCTGATGGCCCATGGAAGTTGTTTGGTACTTGTCTTTTGACTAAGGCGTGGACACCGGAATTTGATCCATTGGTTGATGACATATTGACGACCCCAGTCTGGATTCAAATCTTACGATTTCCTTTACACTTCTATCACCCGGAGATCCTTATGGCAATTGCCAAGGGAATTGGTTCCCCAATTAGAGTTGATCAAACTACACTCTGAGTGGAGAGAGAGCGATTCGCTATAGTGTGTATTGAAGTAAATCTAAAGAAGCAATTGAAAGGGACGATTGTGGTTAATGGTGAAAGATATTTTGTGGAGTATGAAGGTTTGAATAACATGTGCTCAGGTTGTGGAGTTTATTGGCACTTAGCTCATAATTGTCCAAGGAAGAAGGTTGTAGAACAGGTAGTGACAGAGAAACCAATTGTTTCGACTGAAGATACCAACCTTGTGGTTCCTCAGGATGGCTTTATCTTGGCTAAAAAGACCGTGAAGTCTCGAGATTTGGCAGTGGTATCAGGGAGTCAGGCAAGTACATTTTCTAAAGTATGTGATGCTATGATGTCTAAGAATGTTGATAAACAGCGTGAAGATGTAGTTCTTAGAGATACTCAGTATCAGAATTCCCAAGAATTGAGCTCAAAACCGGCAAAGAATCAGGTTATGAATCGATTTGCTGAATTGGCAGAGAACCAAGCTGAAAACTTGGTGATTGAAACTTTGGTCAAGACATCTAAAAAGCCTATGGGGAGTAGTCCTGGAGAAGAGACTTGGGAAAGATTTGACGGACAGGAAGGCAGAGCTTATAAACTCTAATTTATCAGGAGTTTCTTCAGCTTAAAATTTGAAACATGTATTTGGAGTGAACCAGAGGGTTGGGGAGCTATCCAACTCAAACATAAATTTAAAAAGACCCAAAGGCTGGTTCGAGGACTTGTTTTTGGCCCAGCTAAAGGGGATAATTTCAGTATTCATGTTGGTAAGAGACAGGGGACGAGTTCAAAGACTGAGGTTTTGAATGAAACTAATAGCATAGTAGCGGCGAAAGCAGTATCTCATCCAAGAACTCCTCTCAAAGATGTTAGTAACCTTGAAAAGAATGTAACTAATGAGTTGTCTGATGAGATGGTCAGTGAGACAGTTGGGGAACAAATATCTACGGATAGCAAGGTGGTGTTGGGGGGGAGAAGAAGTAGTCCGACTTATTGCCTAACGGTTTTCCATGGTGTTTCTTGTTTACAAATTATTTATCATGTTTAATTGCTTATTTTAGAATTGTCGGGGGGCGAACAAACCTAACTTCAGGAGGTCTATAAGATATTTGTTGAATAAATATCACTCAGATATTGTAGCTGTTTTTGAGACACATGCTGGTGGAGATAGAGCGAGTAGAATTTGTGGTCGGCTGGGTTTTGAGTAGTCATTTTGTGTTGATGCTATTGGGAAAAGTGGGGGTATTTGGTTACTATGGAGGGCCCAAGTGGGAGAAGTAGAAGTAATTTCTACAACAAATCAATTTATTCACGCAAAAGTGGTGAAGGATGGTGAGACAGTGAATTTGATTGTGGTGTATGCAGCGCCGTCGGCTAGTAGACGAAGTAGCTTATGGAGTGATTTGAAAGCACGAATTATAGGGTTGAATGATCCAAAAATTATTGGAGGAGATTTTAACACTATTGTTATGTTGGATGAGAGAACTGGTGGGAATGGGCGACTCTCAACTGATTCGCTAAAATTTGGAGAGTGAATTAATGATACCGCGTTGATAGATTTGGGGTTCAAAGGGGGAAACTATACATGGAAACATGGTCGGACTAGTGAGTGTTTTATTGATAAGAGATTGGACAGATTTCTTTGCTGCCAACAAGCACGGTTGCTATAGCCAGAAGCGGCTGTCACACACCTCCCTTTCCTAGCTTCAGAGTTCAGACCATGCTCCACTCTGGTTACAGCTTAAACCGTTGAGGCAAGTAGATCCGCGGCGTAGACCTTTTCGGTTTGAAGCCATGTGGCTTAAACATGAGGGTTTCAAGTGTTTTTTGGAGGCAGAATGGAAGTCTGATATCTCGACATAATTAGCTCTCTCGGGGTTGACTAAGAAGCTGAAAATTTGGAATAACAAAGTGTTTGGGAAGATTCACAAGAAGAAGGCAATATTGCTAGCGACTATTGATATAACTCAGAGACAGATTGATGCTTCTAGCTCGGCCTTTTTATTGGCTAAGGAGAAGAAGTTGACGGAGGAACTTGATCAACTACTAGAGCAAGATGAAATCACATGGTTCCAGAAGTTGAGAGAACGCTGGATTTCACTAGGGGATCGTAATACTAAGTTTTTTCACACCTCTACTATAATAAGACGAAGAAGTAATATAGTGGAATCATTGAAAGATGCGAATGGGAATTGGATCACGGATCCAACTAATCTGGAGGTGATGGTACTAGAGTACTATAAGCTATTGTATTCCGTGGAAGATGTCCCTATAAACATACCAACGCTTCCCCATTAAGTAGGGGTGGGCGCGGAGCGGATCAGCCGTAAAATTTTCATATTTGTTATTTGCTTTGTTTTTGACGGATATGTAATTTAGCGATTTGCTTTGCTCCTGAAAAACACGGATATCCGGACTTACGAATATCCTAGAATTT
>OVBE01002657.1:0-29746 GCA_900406425.1 Iberis pinnata
GTTTTAATATTCCTAATTATTATTAATTTATATCTATTTTAAAAACTATAAGATAATAATTTTAGTATACAAAAAAATTATGATTTAAAATCATATTAAACTATTTAGTATATTTACAAGGAATTTTTACAGGAGCTACTGATCCACTCAGCTTTTAACCCAAATATATTCAATGCAAGTGCACAGCAAACACATTAGTATATGAGGGATCGAATCCACAAAGACCAAGAAAGCACGACTCTGAGTTTTAAATCGAATTAAGCTAAGAACAAATTAAAATAGCGATTGTAATCGGGAAATTAAAATAATGATAAAGTAAAAACGGTTGTAAGACAATTAACGAAAACGCTAGGCAATAGAGGATTCTGCAGGTATTCAGGTTAAAGGTCAAAGTCAACATGCATGATTGATTACTGAAAATAATTCCCAACTCGGAAGACAACAATAGACTAATCTCCTTCCGAAGTATTAGATCCCTATTCTCGAATTACTAAAGACAAACTCCTGCCGTATTTAGATAATTCGATCATGCATTGCAATTCAGATTCGGTATGTTCATAAGCCCCTAAGACAATACTCCCGCAAGCAAATAAACTTATTCATCTTAGATTAGATCAGACTTCTAAACCAAATCCCTTATACTTTATAATTCTATGATCAATGAACTAGTTAGCTACTCTAATTCATGCACTAAGAATAAATCTAGACTGAGAACCTAATAAATTTCAATCCATTCAATTAAACCCTAACAATTAACCTGGTTTCCCCTAGGAAAACCCTAAAACCTAACAAAGAGACTACTCAGACATGATTGCAAGAACATAAATCATAGATTGAGTAAACATTGTAGAACTCAAAAACCAAATTGTATATAAAGAAGTCAGAGTTCAGAAATCCTCTCAAATACAGATGTAGATCACTTCTCTCTGAAAAACTCTCTAATCTCTTCAGCGATACAAACTTCTTGTTAAAAACTTGTTAAAATAAAAATAAGCCAAAAGGGATTTTATAGTTTGAAAATAAAAGAAAATAAAATCTAAATAATTAAAAACTAATGATAGATCTTGAGGTCAAATGCGTTTTTTAGCTTGATTTTCCTTCAGTTCGACGTGAGGGATCGATCGATCGATCTGGGCTTCAAAGGGATTGATCGATCCGTGATGGATCGATCGATCTGAATTTACGTAATCCTCCAGGTGCTTTAGATCGATTGATCTCTTCTTTTCCCAGGTCTGGACCGATTATTCTTCATTCCAAATTGATCTCTCCATGTCCATTTAGTCCATTTGCACTTGAATTCTTCCAAAAATCGTCCTTTTTGCTCTAGAATGTCCCAAACACCAAAAATCCTGAAAATATGCTAAAAACACAAAGAAAATACTCGGATAATGCTAAATAGTAGGTATAAATACCCACTAAAAGGCGTTAAAATCGAGTGATATCAACTTCCCAGACTTAGATCTTTGCTTGTCCTCAAGTAAAGCAAAAACCACATTTGAAGAAGAGGTTTGAAAATGACCACACATGAACTCTCAAAATCTCAGCAACCCAAGTTCAGACATCAAAAACCACGAGATACGAATCTTAGACAACCACTGCAAATTAACTGTTTACCACCACACAACCAATGACATACCTTCTACTCTAAATCCCAAATCAATCAAACCATCAAATCATTTCAGCCAGCTCTCTACATTCAATTAAGTACAAACAGTGCGTTCTTGCCTATGGGGTATCAATCAATATCTGCTAAAGTATATTTTCTATCAAAGCGCCCATACCTAACAGAGCATCCAACGACTTCTGGTCCTGACCATTTTCCCCCTTTCTCACTTCCTCTTTTTTTCTTCTTCTTTTCTTACTGCTTTCTTTTTTTTATTCGCATTTTTGCGCTTTTCTATTCTTTTTTTTAAGCAGCCGGCAATTCGCTGGGGTTGACTACGGACTTTTAGGTCACGCTTTCAACCCTTTTTCTGAACCGGTTTTTTTTATATTCTGAAGGGAGGGAGAGAAAGGATCCGGATCATACTGAAAGAACTTGTCGGTTTTACAGAGAACTGAAGAGCAAAATACTCAGCTTTCAAAGTATAACCAACACCATAAGCAAGAAAATTAAGATCAAATTTAAGTCATATCCAAATTGAGCTAGCATCAAATCATTAACAATCCAAAAGACCGGAACTTTCTAAAGCATAGAAATCAATCAATGGGGTTTCAATCCTAAGTGCAACATTTAATCTAAGTCAGTAGTCAAGTAGAGAATGATATCAAACTTACACCAGGTTAGTAGTCATCATAGATTCTGGTCATTATTCCTCCGACTCGACTAGACTCATCTAAGCAAAATGAAAATTTTTGAAAATTTTCGCCAAAATAACAAAACATGAAAATAACGTTAATAACTATCATATCCCCTCCCCCAGACTTACTTCACACCGTCCCGATGTGAAAATAAATCTAGAAGAAGAAAAAATGACAAGAAAATAAATAAGTCTAAACACAAAAAATCCAAAATAAAAATAAATACATAAGTCCAAAGTGAAAAAGAAAAGATAACCAGAAATGATCAGTCTGACGCCTGTCCCGAACTGCCACCTCCTCTCTCTCTACGAACCGAAGGCTTCTCATAATCTTCACTCCTGTCCCGATGTGCTCTGAAGCATGCTGGGCGTCTGATCTTCCCCATCGTGCTCAATATCCTCTGAACCATGCTATGAGTCTTCTCAGTGGCATTTGTGGTCCATCTGATCGTCTTGGCGTCCATGAAGTCTGAACGTCGAGGTGGCAAATCGAACCACTGTAGTCTTCAGGTAGGATAGGTGAGTCGTCCTCTGGACTAGGATCCCATTTCCATCTCTGAGTGGATCGTCTACTTCGAACCTGCTCTCGGGAAAGTCGCGGTGCGTCTGGTACGGGTGCAGCTCTGTCCTCCAAGCGATCATCTCCCGGAAGAAAACGAATGTTCTCCAGGGAAGTGACACTAGTAAGGTCCTACTGCGGCAGTTGGATCTTGCACCTTCGACCTCCCGAGTGCAGAAAGATGTAGGATCTATCCTTCTAAGCCACATGGCGAGAAGAAATACGGCTAATCAACCCGGTTGATCGTTTTAGCTGGAGTAAACAACCCGAGAGGAATCCCGACATAATGTAAAACCGGGGTAACTAAGCTACCCATCACCTAAACTCGAGTCGGGTGCCACAACGCATCGATCTTCCGTCCAGCGGGGATCTTAGCAAAAATCCAACCCATGTTAGCATCATGGCGATCCCAGTCCTGATCAGCCTCATAAGTGACCATTGTAAGATGGCAAATGATGTAATGGAGGAGCTCAAGCTCCTGAGAACTGACCGCTGTTGCCTCTAACTTTTCGTAGAAAGTGCAACCCAAGATCTTGAGTGCAATACGAACAGCCGGGTTATAGATACCGGTAAGCTTCGTCTCATAAGACTCGTACCGCCCATGTGCAATGACGTCCCATAAATCAGTGTAGGAGTAGAAGTTGGGCAGCTCGGGAAGGTGCCCATCCGCTCAGAATATGAAAATAGGATCGAACTCCGCCATCGGAATCCTGTAAAGAATACCGCAACAAAAGAATTGTACCTTGGTTTTGTCTATGTATGGATGTCGCAGGTCTGAATCGGGGTTGTAAATGCGGAACGAGGCTAAGAACTGCCTCGCAAGATTGGGATAAAGAAGATAGTCTCAGAACGGGAAGGTTCCGAGACCCATCCTTGTGAAGATCTCCACAACATCACCATCTACACCCAGTGCCGCCAAAGTATCATTATAGGAAAACTGGGTCGGCTCCATCGAGCTCTTGAGCAAAGCGTTGTAGAACATGGAATCAAACTGATCCCATTTTTCGGTGAACTTCTGCTCTTTCTAACCCTTGTGACTTTTGAGATGGGAGATGACGAAATCGAGGCAGCAATTGTTGAATCGCGTCTTTGGTGTCAGAGGCCATGGAGATTGAGTGAACCTCATACCAAGGATAGAATCTTCTTCTTCTACATCCTCGGGGTTGGTGCTGCTACTAGCGACCGCCTTCCCCTTTTATTTAGCAGTTGCTTTCTTCTTTTTAGGAGCATGAGGTGGTGAAGATGAACTGTCCACTGGTGGTTTCCGTGCGGTCCGTGATCTTTTTCTTAGACGTTGGTCTACCGGTGGGTCTTCTTCAATTCCCTCATATCACATATGATCATCTTCAGTTGGAGTGAAAATCATTATGAAAAGAAAAAGATCTCAAAGTAGAGTGAGTGACCTTATCAATTCAAAACAAATACACTCAACAATCCATGTACGAGAATTGAGATACTATCGAACGTTAACACGAAACCAATTCCAAAAATTCAAAACAATCCTAATGAAATCACTATTAAGCATGGATATTTGGAAGCAACGATTGAACAATACTAACACATAATTAGCAAGAATTCAAGCTAAACAATCATCCAAAATCATAAAACACAAGTGAAAATTCCATTGAGATCTCAATAAAAACCAATGGAATCCAAACCAACATATCCTAGCAATCCGAATTCAATCCTAAAGCAGTCCACATTCTCAATTAAGCAAATCAACTCCGTAGAACAATCCAAAAATCACAAAACCCGAAATCCCTTTGAAATTTCAAACCGAACTATCAAAAATCCAAAATTTCAACACAAATCAACCAAAATCATTACGCATATACCCAATAATGATCAAATACATGTAATAAGGCCAATATCAACCAATTCCAACACCTAAATCAGTCAAAATTCGAAAACCCTAGAAACCCCAAAATTTTCGGAATTTCAAAGAGAGATAGGGTTCCATACCTTTCTTGAATCAAAAAACTGATTGGATATTCAAAAAGAGCTAAAAAAATAGTGTGGATTAGGCTCAAGAAACACAAAAATTGGTTGAGATTTGGTGGAGATTGAGCAATGGAGATTTGAAGGTTTTGGAGAAGTTTGAGAGTGATAATGGGGGGGGGGGGGNGAGGAAAAATCGGTCTTAATTGAGTGAAAACCGGTTTATTCTCTAAAAATCGGTTCAGTTTAAGTGAGGATCGACTTACCTGGATGACGGATCAATCGATCGCTAAAAGGATCAATCGATCGCTAAAAGGATCAACCGATCGCTAAAGGGATCAATCGATCCGAATTTTCGTAAAACTGGGTTATTATGGATCGGTAGATCCGTCTGTGAATCTTGATTCTGAACCCCGATGGATCGATCAATCCAATAGAGGATCGATCGATCGAGTTTTTCTCAAAATTCTTGTTGATATGGATCGATCGATCCACATAGGGATCGACCGATCTGAAAACTCGATCAAAGCTTCTCTTTTTCTGAACTTTCTGAAACAATTTGAACTCAAAACTAAAAGTTAAAAAATTAGTAAACTAAAAACTAAACTGACTCAAAACTTGAAATACTAAACTGAAGACACAAAGTAGTGAGTTACCTCCCACTCAGCGCTTGTTTAACGTCATGAGCCTGACGGTACTTACCTCTAAACTGAGGCTGGATCAATAAGAGAAATCTCAGATTCCTCCATAAGATCCGAGGCAGCTAGATAAGGCTTAATCCTTTGTCCATTCACCACAAAATCATTTCCTTGGCGAATGTTGAGCACAACCGCACCATATGGTTTCACCTCTTTTATAGTAAATGGTCCAGACTAACTAGACTTCAAATTTCCAGGGAAGAGTTTCAATCGAGAATTGAAGAGCAAGACTTGATTACTTGGTTGAAAATCTCGTGGAATGATTTTCTTATCATGTGCAGCTTTAGTCCTTTCCTTGTAGATTCTGGAGTTCTCATAAGCTAAATGCCTAATCTCTTCAATCTCATGGAGCTGAATGAGACGCCTTTCTGCTGTGGTCTTTATGTCGAAGTTTAGCAGCTTGACAGCCCATGCAGTTTTGTGCTCCAATTCTATAGGTAAGTGACAAGTTTTACCATAGACAAGATTGAAAGAAGTAGTACCAAGAGGGGTCTTGAATGCAGTTCTGTATGCCCATAGAGCATGATCAAGCTTCAAAGACCAATCTTTCCTAGACCCATTTACCGTTTTCTGCAAGATAACTTTGATTTCCCTATTAGAAACCTTCACTTGTCTACTCGTCTGAGGATGATATGGTGTTGCAACCTTATGCTTCACCCCATGCTTCCTAAGCAATCCATCAAAGACCCTATTAATGAAATGAGTGCCTCCATCGCTGATGAGAACTCTCGAAATACCAAACTTAGGAAAAATCACAGACTTGAACATCTTTAGTACCACTTTTGCATCATTATTAGGGCTAGCAATCGCTTCAACCCACTTAGACACATAATTAACAGCAACTAGAATATAAAGGTTATTATGAGAATCAGGGAAATGACCCATAAAGTCAATTCCCCACACATCAAAAACCTCTATTTCAAGAATGAAGTTTTATGGCATTTCATTTCGTTTCGAAATGTTCCCTCGTAGCTGGCAAGAATCGCAGCGAGAGATATAGGCATGAGCATCTCTGAACATAGTGGGCCACCAGAAACCTACTTGGAGTACCTTAGAAACGTCTTGAATGCAGCGAAGTGACCAATGTAATCCGAACCATGACAGTAATACAAAACATTCTGAATCTCTTCCTCAGGTAGACATCTACGGAACATACCATTTTTACAAAGCTTGTAGAGATATGGTTCATCCCAGTATTAATGTCTGACATCCCTTAAGAACTTCTTCTTTCGGTAACCTGAAAAATCATGTGGTACAACATCAACAGCTAAGTAATTAGCAAAATCTCAAAACCAAACAAATCGCTCTTATGGAGTCTAGGGATAGAGAAATTCTCATCCTCAATGGTGCTTATTGCAAAAATGCATTCCTCTGGAAAAGAATCATCTATAAAAACGTCTTCTTCGACTTGAAGTCGGGAAAGATGATTTGCAACTCGGTTTTCAATGCCACGCTTGTCCTTAATCTCTAAGTCGAATTCCTGCAAAAGTAAAATCCAACGTAATAATCTGGGTCTAGCATTCTTCTTAGAAAGGAGATACTGCAATGCCGCATGATTGGTGTGGACTACTACTTTGGATCCTACTAGATAGGATCTGAACTTCTCAAAAGCAAAGACAATCGCTAGGAGATCTTTCTCAGTTGTTGCATAATTGTGTTGAGCTATATCAAGAGTCCTAGAGGCATAGTAAATGACATGAAATTTCTTATCTTTTCGCTATACAAGAACAGCTCCCACAACAAAATCACTTGCATCACACATCACTTCAAAGGGCAAGTCCCAGTCTGGTGGTTGCACAATTGGAGCACTTATCAAAACTCCTTTGATCGCTAAAAGGGCAGATTGGCAATCATCATCCCATTCAAACTTGACATCCTTGCACAACAGCTTTGTAAGGGGTCTAGAAATCTTCGAGAAGTCTTGAATAATTCTTCTATAGAAGCCTGCATGACCTAAGAAGCTGCGAATATCCTTGACGCATTTAGGTGTATGAAAGTTAGTCATCACTTCAATCTTAGCCTTATCCACTTTAATCCCTTTCTCAGAAATCTTGTGTCCTAACACAATCCCATTCGTCACTATGAAATGACACTTCTCCCAGTTCAGCACTAAATGTTTCTCCTCACATATCTGAAGAACCCTGCACAAGTTAGCAAGCCAGACATCGAAAGAAGATCTATAGACAGAAAAATCATCCATGAAAACTTCCATGTTATCTTCAATAAGGCCAGTAAAGATAGACATCATGCATCTCTGAAAGGTTGCTGGAGTATTACCCAATCCGAAAGGCATCCTGCGATAAGCGTAGATACCAAAAGGGCAAGTGAATGTGGTCTTCTACTAATCATCTGGGTGAAATGGAATATGAAAGAAACCTAAATAACCGTCCAAGAAACAGTAATAAGGGTGATTAGCCAATCTCTCTAACATCTGGTCAATAAAAGGTAAAGGAAAATGATCTTTGCTGGTTGCATCATTAATTTTTCTATAGTCAATACACATCCTATGACCTGTAATAGTTCTAGTTGGAATCAACTCACCGTTCTCGTTCTTAACCACCGTTATTCCCCCTTTCTTAGGAACTACATGAACACGACTAACCCAACTACTATCTGATATAGGATAAATAATACTTGTATCTAGAAGTTTCATTATCTCTTTCTTAACAACATCTTTCAAGTTAGGATTTAGCCTTCTCTTATGTTCTATAGAAGTCTTAGATTCATCTTCTAAATGTATCCTATGCATGCACAAGTCTGGTGAAATCCTTGTGATATCGTCTAAGGTATAACCTAGAGATCTACGATACTTTCTTAGCTTAGAAATAAGTAAGGCGATCTCTATGTTATTCAAATCAGCATTCACTATTACAGGATAAGTAGAATTAAGACCTAGAAATGCGTACCTTAGCCCGGATGGAAGAGGTTTAAGTTCAAGTTTTGGAGCTTTCAACTTGTTCCATTCATTCGTAAGGGGCGCATGGTACGGTTTAGGTGGAGACTTGGCAGCTGTCTCCAACAATTCCACTTGGTTGGTAATCTTTTCAATACTCATGCAAGAGTCTAACATCATGGTATAACCTGAAACATCATCTCTAAGGGAAAACGACTCATCAGTAGCGTTAGTCAATGCAATCTCTAAAGGATCATCAAGCAAAAAGTCATCAGAAACTCCCTCAACAACCTCCGTGATAGTGTCCACCCAAAAGGATTTGGCGTCTAGGGCTGGTTTCTTCAAAACGTCTTGTAGATTGAACTTCATGACCATATCACCGAGATAAAGATCGATCTTGCCTTTCTTCACATCAATAATAGCACCAGCTGTTGCTAAAAAAGGTCTTCCCAATATGAGAAGATCTTTTGGTTCTTCTCCAAGCTCCAGAATCACAAAGTCGATTGGTACAAATGCTGTCCAAATCTTCACAGGAAGGTTCTCCAGAATTCCAACGAGATAATTCACAGAACGATCAGCAAGGATGAGTGAGATCTTGGTACCTTTTATGTCCGTCATACCCAACCGTTTAGCCACAGAAAGAGGGATAATATTCACACTAGATTCCAAATTATAGAGAAATCTGGAAAATGTAATGTCACCAATATCTACGGATAGAACAAAGCTTCCCGGATCTCCAAGTTTCTTAGGCATACTGTTCTGTAGTATCGAGCTACATTCTTCTGTGATTATCATTGCTCCCTCTTCTAAAGTGATCTTGCTTGTGAGTATGCTCTTGACATATTTCCTTAAAGAAGGAATCATTTGACAAGCATCAGAGAATGGTAATCGAACAGTCAATTCCTTGATCATCTTCTTGCACTTTGCATCTTCTAGATCTTTTCTAGACTTATTTGGTTGTACTGGGTATGGAACCTTAGGTTTGTAAACTCGAACTAGAGTTTCAGCAATCTGGGGAGTTGGATCGATCGATCTCTTCTGTTTTCAAAATTGTTACCGACAGATCGATTGATCCATCAGGGATCGATCCATCGATCAAAAATTCTGTAACTCCTTGCCTTAATAGGATCGATCGATCTATGATGGATCGATTGATCTAGTAAATCTGGGTTTGTCCGATTTTCTGGATCGATCGATCCTTGAGTGGATCGATTGATCTCCACCTCTGCATCATTTACAGACTTTTTCAAACTCTTCTTTTCTGCAGGTTTTTCGTTTTCTTCGACCAGAATTTCATCAGCTTTTTGTTTTCCATTACTCCCAACCAGAGACTTCCCATTTGTCAATGTGACAGCATTCACAAACTCCTTCTTGGAACTTGATTAAGGCATCCCATAAAGAGAACTGGTTGGTCTCTTCATAACTTCAGCGGTTTGAGTATCCAAATGCTTGATATGAGTAGACATGCTTTCAAATTTTTGGTTCAGATCACTGTATATGCTTTCCATCTTAACATTTAAGTTCTTTTTGGTTTGTTGTTGACCTTCTAGTATCTTTTTGAGCATAGCTTCCATCTTGTCATCTTGATGAGCTTGAAATGGAGGTGCTTGTTGATATTACTCGGTTTTAATGCATAATAGTGGGCATTTCTGTCTTCTAGTCTGCATTATTCTGAGTGTTTTCCTTGCAAATTTGGTGTGTTTTCAGGATTCTTGGTGTTCTCGTCGTTTTGGAGCTTAAAGGAGTATTTCAGGACATTTCAGAGCATTTCAGGACATTTCAGAGCATTTCAGAAGTTTCAAAATGTGATCTAAATGAAGAAATGAAATGCACGATTGGGCAACACATGTGCCCGATCGGGCAAATGTTCCTGAAAGTTTTCGGAGAATCAGATCGATCGAGAAACCGAAGAAGGATCGGGAAAAAATGCAATATGCCCGATCGGGCAGATGGAGATCGATCAGGCATATGCTCCGATGAGAACCAGAATTTTGCAGAATTTACACTAAAGTCCTCAGATTTATCCCAAACTTCCATATTTTATTATTTTACTTTTTAGAACAATAAAAGCCTTTTGGCTTAGGTTTTATCTTTTACACTTTCATACTTTGCAATTTTTAGAGCTTTTACTGGGAGAAGAATTCCTGAACCTTGTATCTTGGAGAAGAAATTATGAATCCTATTTTCATTATATATATTTTAATTATGTGTTCTTCTTTGATATTGAATTGTGTATGCTTTGCTATGTCTGAGTACTTCCATAGTTAGGTTTTAGGATTTTCTAGGGAAACCAAGTTTGAATGTTAGGATTAACTCTGTAGGATTGAATTTGTTAGGTTCTTAGGATCTAATTTTTTTCTTAATGCATGAATTAGCTTGATCACCTAGTTCATGATTATATGTTTATAAATACAAAGAGATTTGATTTAGAAACCTAACCTAATTTAGCTGAATAAGTGTTTTTACTTGCGAGAGTATTGTTTTAAACGCTTATGAACAATTGAATCTGATTGTAATGCATGATCGAATTGTTTAAAAGATGGCGAGAGTTTGTCTCTGGCAATTCGAGCATATGGTTTAATACTCCGAGAGTAGATTATTCTTTATTCGTTTTTCATGTTGAGAACTATTTTCAATCTCAATTCTGCATGTTAACTTGACTTTAAACCTGAATACCTACAGATTTTCCTAATGCCTAGCGTTTTTATATTATCGTTTTAAATCGCTTTTACTATTCGTTTTGATTTGCTACAATCAACCTCTTAATTATTCTGCTTTAGCTTGATTTGAAACTGAAACTGAACGTGTACTTTCTGGTCTCTGTGGATTCGATACCTATGCTTGCTACATTGAATTATTCTCTGCAGTACTAGTTTAGGATTAAATTCTTAACCTATCAGAATTTTGGCGCCGTTGTCGGGGACCAATAGTGCCTTTCTAGTTTTTTTTATTAGAATCTCGTCTAAAGTTTTTATTTTCGGTACTCATCTCGTTCTTTTCTGCTTGTTAGTGTTTTACATGTGTATGATCAGAAGATCTGACAAATCCTCTGAACTGCTAAACCTCAGTAACTGGGAACTTGCAAGGATAAAACGCTCAAGGATAAAGACGCTAACTCATCCAATTCAATGGCTGGTAACGTTAATCAAATCATTCCGGTCGGACTCGAAGGTCAAGTTGATCCACCTGTAGTTGGACTCAACCAACTGATCAACCAACCGCAAGATGGTGGTAGCGGCAATCCAGTGCCACAAAGCCAACAAGGAGCTAATAACAACCAAGCTCCACAAGGAAATCTCAATCCCTAAGACGCTAAGAACATAGATGCAAGGAACTTCATCTTGTATGGAGATTTGGAAAGAGTTAATCAGCTCAATGCTCAGCGCAATCCTCAGAACCATCCTCTAGTTGGTTCATACAACAATCCTCAAGCCTACTATGCTAACAGGAATACCATCCATTCCCCGCAACCTCAACGAAGGGAATACCAATTCCCTATCCAGCTTGTTTAGATGATCCGTAACCACCAATTTAGTGGTTTACCCAATGAGCACCCAATGGATCATATTGACGTTTTTGAGGACATCTGCAGCACTACCAGACTCAATAGAGTTACCAGCGATTTCATGCACTGCAGCTTGTTCCGTCACTCTTTAGCTGAAAGAGCACTTCGCTGGTTACAGTCTTTGCCTGCTGGATCTATTGTTACTTGGGAAGATTGCAAAGCCAAGTTCATCAATCAGTTCTTTACTACTACCAGGACTAACACTTTGAGGAACAAGATCTCTTCCTTTGCACAAAACTTTGTGGAATCACTCTATGAATCTTGGGAGCGATTCAAAGAACTGCTTCGTGATTGTCCACACCATGGATTTTCAGATGTAAGTCTCCTCAATACCTTCTATAGCGGAATTGAACAGAAATTCCAGCTGTCCTTAGATACAACTAGCAATGGAGACTTTATGCAGAAACATGTTCCATATGCTTATCATTTGATAGAGAATCTAGCAGCCAACAATAAAAATCATTGCCCAGAATTTGATCGCCAAACCAAGGTTCATGTAATGGCTGCTAACTCAGAAATCTCAGATCGGAAAGGGGAATTCTCATAAATGAAAGGGTTATTGACTCAACTGCTTAAGAGTCAAAACCAGAAACATGTTAGTGCTATAGACGATTCTGAAGCTGCTTTTTTTGCATTCTAAGAACAAGAAACTGTTGTGGTTGAAGAAGAAGTAAGCTACATTGATAGCCAGGGTCAAAAAGTGTTTAAACAGAGATACAATCCAACTTTCAACAAGAATCACCCCAATCTTTCTTGGAGAAGCACCAATGTAGAGAATCCTCAAGACTAAACCTATCCAACTCAGCAGAAACTATTTGTGCAAAAATCTAGTACTCAATTTGGTCAAAATTCAGGGAGCAATGGTTTCCAAAGAAATCAGAACAGGAATTTTGTGCCTAACTCTAATTCAGGCGGTTTCCCTCAAACCTCTCAGCCTGTATTTCAATAAGTTCCTCAAACTCAAGCTCCTCAAGGCAATTTAGTTGAAATGATGTTTAAGCAAATTCTGGAAGGACATCAACAATTTCAAAGGGTTATACAAGGAGATGTGAAGGAGCTGAATCAAAAATTTCAAGCATTGTCTACACATGTGAAGCTTCTAGATACTAAAGTTTCCCAAAATGCTGAAGCGGTAAAGAGACGGGTTGGGTTTCTTCCTTGGAAATCTGATTCTAATCCGAAGAATCAAGAGATTGTGAATGTATTGAGCTGAGAAGTGGTAGAACTCTACCCAATAATGATGGTAAGGATAAGTTAGTAGAAGGATTGGTTGGAGATTTGGGTGAATCTGTAAATGATTCAGAGTTTTCGAAGTTAGAAAAAGATGCAGAAGAAAATGCACGATCAGGCACCTCTTTCCCGATCGGGCAGACCGTTTCCAGCAAAACAGATCGATCGGGCAATGCTTAGCCCGATCCAAAATTTCCAGGAACAAATGATCGATCAGGCATACCTTGTGCCCGATCGGGCAGTTTTGTTGGGGAGAGTTCTAAAGCTATTGCCCGATCGGGCACTCTTTGCCTGATCGGGCAAAGGGCCCCTGTTCCTGAAATTTTCGTTCTCCCTCCTCGAGTCTACAAACCTAAGGTTCCTTATCCAGTGAAGCCTAAAACCTCAAGGAAAGACTTAGAAGATGCTAAATGCAAGGATATGATCAAAGAATTGAGTGTTAGACTTCCATTCTCTGATGCTTGTCAAATGGTCCATTCTCGGAAGAAGTATGTGAAGAACATGGTTACAAGAAAGCTTACATTGGAAGAAGGTGCAAGGATGATTATAGAGGAGTGCATGTAGTTTTGTTCTATCAGTTGAGATTGGAAATATCACCTTTGCTAGATCTCTATGCGATTTGGGATCTAGTGTGAATCTCATGCCTTTCTCTGTGGCTAAGCGATTGGGAATGACTGACATAAAGGGTACAAGAATTTCATTGGTTCTTGCTGATTGTTCGGTGAAGTATCCTGTTGGAGTTCTAGAGAACTTACCGGTTAAGATTTGAATAGCATATGTACCAACCGATTTCGTGATTCTTGAACTTGGAGAAGAAACTAAAGACCCTTTGATATTGGGAAGACCTTTCTTGGCTACTGATATTACTCGGTTTTAACGCTTTCTAGTGAGCATTTATGTTTGCTAGTAAGCGTTATCCGAGTGTTTTCCTTGCAATTTGATATCTTTTACAGGGTTTCTAGGTCTTTGGGTCTTTTTGGAACAAAAAGACGGATTTCTGCACGAAACGGATGCAAATTGATATATGCAGATGCAAAGTACAGCAGAAGGGTCAGAAGTTTAGCAATGTTTGAAGATGTTCCCACCTATGGATGAAGCTTAAATTTTGACACAAGATAGCCACGTGAGCTAGCTTTCATATGGAAGTAGTTTGAAGTCGGTCCGTCGGTGCAATTAAAAGTTATGGCTATTTTACTGAGACTGGTCAAGCTGACTCGTAGACGAAGATCGCGCATGAATACAAAGAAGTGCACGATCGGGAAAAGAAGTGTCCGATCGAGCATTTTCTCCTGGAATACCCGAGAACAAGTAGAAAATTTCCAAAATTTGCAATCAAGTCCTCAAGTTTACCCCAATTTTCCTATTTCAATTATTTTACTTTTTTAGCCTATAAATACATTATGTTTTAGGTCTTTAGAACTAAGCTTTATTTTATTTCTGAGAGAATTACTAAGGGAGAGGAGATTCAACCTGTGCTTGGAGAAGATTTCAGAACCCTTTTATATATTTATATCTATTTTTATTATGTTTTCTTCTCTGATATTGTGTTGTTCATTCTTTACAATGTCTAAGTAGTCCACTAGTTAGGTTTTAGGGTTTCCAGGGATTTCAGGGTTTGATTGTTAGATTTGTTATAAGGAGATAATAATTGTTAGATTCTTATTCTAGACTTATTATTAATGCATGAATTAGAGTAGCTAACTAGTTCATTGATATTAGACTGATAAACACAAAGGGATTTGGTTTAGAAGTTGGATCTAGTCTAGATGAATAAGTGATTTTGCTTGCGGGAGTATTGTCTTGATTGCTTATGAACAATTGAATCTGATCTTTAATGCATGTTCTGTTATTTAAAAGACGGCGGGAGNACGAGAGGAGATTATTCCATATTTGCCTTTCATGTTGAGAACTATTTTCAAAGAAAATCCCTGAATGATAAATTGACTTTCAATCCTGATTACTTGTGGTTTCCCTAATGCCTGACGCTTTTATTTTATAAGTCTTAAACCGTTTTCTGTTTGCCATTTTGATTCTACAACAACCTTATTATTCCTGCTTTAGTTTGATTTGAAACTGAAACTGAAACGTGTACTTCTCGTCTCTATGGATTCGATACCTTTTGCTATGCTACATTGAACTGTTCTCTGCAGTAATACTTTAGGATTAAATTCTAGACCTATCAGCTACAGCTGGTGCAATCATATATGTGAATAAAGTCAAAATCGATCTTTACTTTGGGGAAATGATTATGAAGTTCAACTTTCAAGAGGTTCTGAAGAAACCATCCTTCGATGCTAAGTCTTTTTGGGTCGATACCGTTGCTGAAGCTGTAGAGGGAGTAGCTGATGATTTCTTATTTGATGATCCTTTAGAGATTGCTTTGACTAACACTACTGATGCTCATTTATCTTTTAGTGATGATGTTACAGATCTTACCAGGACGCTTGATGCTAGTAGACGAATTGAGGAGATAACCGATTGTGTGGCATTAGGGGAGGTAGGTGCCAAGCCTTCACCTAAATCGTACCCTGCACCACTTGATGATCCATGGAACAAGCTGAAAGCTCCAAAGCTTGAACAATGTAGAGACTGCCTTACTTCTATGTCAGTTACGTAAGTATCGTAGAGCTCTAGGCTATACTTTAGATGATATCACAGGCATTTCACCAGGTTTATGCATGCATAGGATCCATTTAGAAAATGAGTCTAAGACTTCTATAGAACATCAAAGACGTTTAAATCCTAACATAAAAAATGTTGTTAAGAAGGAGATAATGAAACTTCTAGATGAAGGAATCATTTACCCTATTTCAGATAGTACTTGGGTTAGTCTTGTGCATGTTGTTCCTAAGAAGGTGGGTATTACAATATTTAAGAATGATAAGGATGAATTGATCCCAACTAGAATTGTTACAGGTCATAGAATGTGCATTGACTATAGAAAATTGAATGTTGCTACTCGCAAAGATCATTTTTCCTTACCTTTTATTGACCAAATGCTTGAGAGATTGGCTAATCACCCTTACTATTGTTTCTTAGATGATTATTCAGATTTCTTTCAGATTCCTATCCACCCCCAATGACCAAGAGAAGACGACATTCACATGTCCATTTAGTATCTATGCATATCGTAGAATGCCTTTTGGATTGTGCAATGTTCCAACAACTTTTCAAAGATGCATGATGTCTATTTTCACTGATCTAATTGAAGACATCATGGAAGTATTCATGGATGATTTCTTAGTCTATAGATCTTCCTTTGATGTCTGTCTTGCTAATTTGTGCAGGGTCCTTCAGAGATGTGAAGAGAAACACTTGGTGCTTAATTGGGAGAAGTGTCATTTCATGGTGACCAATGGAATTGTGTTAGGATCTTTGAGAAAGGTATAGAGGTTGATAGAGCTAAGATTGAGGTTATGACTAACTTGTAGGCACCCAAGTCTGTAAAAGACGTTTGCAGCTTTTTAGGACATGCAGGTTTCTACCGGAGGTTCATTCAGGACTTCTCAAAGATTGCTAGGCTTCTTACCAAGCTGTTGTGCAAGAAAATTAAGTTTGAATGGGATGATGAATGCCAAAGCTCTTTTCTCGCGATCAATGGAGCTCTTATTAGTGCTCCAATAGTCCAACCACCAGATTGGGATTTACCTTTTGTGATTATGTGTGATGCCAGCGATTATGCAGTAGGTGCAGTTATAAGCCAACGAAAGGACAAGACACTTCATGTTATTTGTTATGCCTCAAGAACACTAGATGGAGCTCAATGCAATTATGCAACCACTGAAAAGGAATTACTAGCAATAGTCTTTGCTTTTGAGTAGTTTAGATCCTATCTAGTAGGATCCAAAGTAGTAGTCCATACTGATCATGCGGCTTTGAGGTATCTCCTGAACAAAAAAGATGCTAAACCCAGATTATTGCGTTGAATTTTGCTTTTACAGGAATTTGACTTGGAGATCAAAGACAAACAAGGGATAGAGAATGGAGTTGCAGATCATTTATCCAGATTGAGAGTGGCAGATGAGGTTCCAATTGATGATAGCCTCCCTGAGGAGCATATCTATGCTATTAGCACTAGAGTGGATGAGAACCTTTCTACCCCTAAACTCTTTAAATCTGCAGTAATTACTCCTTGGTTTCGTGACTTTGCTAATTATCTTGCTGCGGATGTTGAACCACATGACTTTACAGGTTACCGAAAGAAGAAGTTCTTAAGGGATGTCAGACATTATTACCAGAATGAGCCTTATCTTTACAAGATGTGTTCAGATGGGATGTTCCGGAGATGTCTGCCTGAGGATGAGATTCATAATGTCTTATACCATTGTCATGGTTCTGATTATGCTGGTCACTTTGCTACATTCAAAACTGTTTCTAAGGTGCTTCAAGCAGGTTTCTGGTGGCCTACAATGTTCAAGGATGCTAATGCTTACATCTGTTGCTGTGATTCATGCCAAAGACATGAAAACATCTCAAAACATAATGAGATGCCTCCGAACTTCATCTTAGAAGTAGAGGTTTTCAATGTGTGGGGAATTGACTTCATGGGTCCTTTCCCTATGTCTCATAAGAATCTCTATATCCTTGTTGCTGTTGATTATGTTTTTAAGTGAGTTGAAGCGATTGCTAGCCCCACTAATGATTCTAAGGTTGTGCTAAAGATGTTTAAATATGTGATTTTTCCCAGGTTTGGAGTACCTAGAATAGTAATCAGTGATGGAGGCTCTCATTTCATAAATATAGTCTTTGATGGTTTACTCAAGAAGCATGGAGTCAAACACAAAGTGGCTACACCATATCATCCTCATACTAGTGGTCAAAAAGATGTTTCCAACAGGGAGATCAAAGCCATCTTGCAGAAAATGGTGAATGGATCCCGAAAGGATTGGTCTTTGAAGCTAGATGATGCTCTTTGGGCTTACAGAACAACATTCAAGACTCCTTTGGGTACAACTCTTTTCAATATAGTTTATGGACAAGCTTGTCATCTACCTGTAGAACTGGAGCATAATGCTGCTTGGACTGTCAAGTTGTTGAACTTTGACATGAAGACCATAGTAGGACGACGTCTAATTCAACTCCATGAGTTAGAAGAAGTTCGACACATAGCTTATGAGAACTCAAGGATTTACAAAGAAAGGACCAAAGCTGATCATGATAAGAAGATCACCCCAAGAGACTTTCAACCAGGTGATCAGGTGTTTCTCTATAACTATCGCCTGAAGTTGTTCTCTGGTAAGTTGAAATCTAGATGGTCCAGACTGTTTATGGTCAATGAAGTGAGACTCTATGGTGCGGTTGTTCTATTTGATCGCCAAGGTGTTGAGTTCGTTGTGAACGGTCAAAGGCTGAAGCCTTATCTAGCTACTTTAGAGCTTACAGAGGTAACTGACATACCTCTTGCTGATCCTACCTCCAATTAGGGGTAAGTACCGTCAAGCTATTGACGTTAAACAAGCGCTGAGTGGGAAAGCAACCCACTGTTTTGGTGTTTTGGTTTAGTTACTTATTAGATTGAGTCAGTCCCATTATTAGTTACTAACTTACTAACTTTTAGTTTTGAGTTCTGTGAGATTCAGGAGACAACCGGTACCTTAACATTTCAGTAAAAAAAGTTTTTGCCCCGACAATTTTGCCCGATCAAGCAACACATGTGCCCGATCGGGCACTTCTCACTGGAATTTTTGGACTTTTATGATCGATCGGGAAAGGTTGCAGTTCGGTCGGGCAAACATTTTGTAGATTTGGTCCAGGAAAATAGATCGATCGGGCATTTTTCCCCGGACTTTTTTGCATCAATTGCCCGGATCATGCACACTTGTGCACGATCGGGCACTCCCCCCGATAACCGGGAACATGGGACGCACACGTGACTCCGGATCTAACGAACCTCCAGCTGCCAAGAAGACTAAGCCTACTACTGCAGAGAAAGGAAAGGGTATTGCTTCAAGTAGCAACCCGGCTATTGATCCCATTCTTATGAGCCTTCCTTGGCCAAGAGAAGCGGCCACACCTTTCCGAAGCACTCTCAATTTTAGTGTTCCCGAGCTTCGGAAACATAAGGCTTGGAAGACTAGGAAGATTACCGACAAGTGGGACAAGTTTGATAGCATGTTCTACAATGTCTTCCTTTATACCAAGTTCGAGCCATGTCGTTTCGCTGACCGGGATGTTTTGATGCATCTTGGGGTTCGTCAAGATATATAAGCGATGTTTGCCACCTTAGGATTTGGGGATTTTCCTTTCCGGTCTTACCCATTGTACAAGGAGCTTACCAAGCAGGTGCTCGCTTCTTTCCGGATTGTGAGTACCGATTGCGCAGATCCTAAGGACCCTAGTATGTCCGAGACTGAGGTACACTTCTTTTTTCTAGGACATCTTTACAAGATTACCATGATCGACTTTAGACCTCTTTTCGGTTTTGACTGCAGTAGATATCGTTCCAAGACATCCATGTTTCACCACCCTCATGATCTTTGGGGTATTATTGTACGTGGTCGCTTTGTTTCTATGAATGCGAAGATGACCTTGATCCGTAACTGAGCTATCCATTTATTGGGTTAGATTCTCAGCGTGGTTTTCTATGGCAAGGAAGAGGCCGATTCCCTTAGGAACCAAGAGTTGGAGTTTATCTTTAGATGCTTATGAGACCGATCAGGACCGTCACACCCATGATGCCAACCTTGGTTTGTTGTTCGCTCAAGTTTTGAATGAGAAGAAGTTTGTGGCATTGAGAAACCCGACAAGGAAGGAGATGATGGGTAGTTTGATTACCCCACTATTACAGTATGTTGGGAACCCGCTTCACCTCTTTCTTCAGGAGCCAGGTACTAACTGGGTTGATGAGAAGTATATTGCTAACACTAAGTGCTTTGCTAAGTTTAGGGACTATCTCTTTGAGAACATGGAGGGGCAGATTTGTGAGATCCATTTGCCGAACCCCGAGTTGACCAGCATCACTTCATTCACCAACATTCAGTTCCTACCGGGTGTTTAGCATCTTAATCGCCCTCCCACTACCGTACTTGAGGGTCCACGAGCCTTTGAAAGACGCCGTCTCAACCAGAGATGTCCTCGAGCCGCGAGCCATGATGATGATGAGATACCAGCTAATGTTCCTAAGTTTTTAGACACTGAGGAGATTCCTGAGTACATCCTTCCGCCCGTTCGGGATGATATTACTCAGGCTGAGCAGATTGCAAGGCTGATGAACTCACAGCAGCAGAACAACAAGCTGATGCGAGATAACAACAGCTTGAAGTGGAGGATTCTGAGGACTATTTCAGAATGTTTCAGACCACCGAGACGTCACAACGATGATGAGAGGGAGCATGATGAGGATGCTTAGCAGCACGATGTTGGTTAAAGATCTGGTCACCAGTCTGATTGAGTGACTATCTGAGCTTCATTTGTAGTATTTTCCTTTCACTTTAGAACTCCTGCTATTTGATATTTTTCTTTGTTTTGATACTTATTTATTTTCTATTTTTTCCTTCTCTCTCATTTATTTTCACACCGAGACGGTGTGAAGTAAGTCTGGGGGAGGGAGTATGTACTAATGCGGATCTAACTTTCATTTTTGTATTTTGTCAGAAATGATGAAAATTTTCAAAATTTTTGTTTTGAATTCGCTGAGTCTTATAGAGTCAAAGGAACCATGATCAAAATCAATGATGATATTTAACCAAGTGTGGGTATGGTTTTCGATCTCTATGGATTACTAACTTAGATTACTTTCTTAGACTAGGATTGGAACCCCATTAGTGATTACTTGTTTCTGAAAGTTCTGGTCTTTTGAGTTATTGATGATTTGATGCTAGCTTTGCCATGATAGGACT
This sequence comes from Iberis pinnata, assembly GCA_900406425.1. Classification (NCBI taxonomy): domain Eukaryota; kingdom Viridiplantae; phylum Streptophyta; class Magnoliopsida; order Brassicales; family Brassicaceae; genus Iberis; species Iberis pinnata. The sequence continues at coordinate 21,022 of OVBE01002657.1, forward strand.
TAAATCTGAATTTGAATTATTTTTTCTTATGGTGTTTATATACTCTGAGAATTACGTACCTTGCTCTTCAGTGTTCAGTAAAACCGACAAGTTCTTCCAGTACGGTCCGCGTCCTCTCTCTCTCTCCCTTCAGAAAATTAAAAAACCGGTTTAGAAAAATTGTTGAAAGCGTGACCTAGAAGTCCGTAGTCATTGCCGGGCTGCTAAAAGCAGTAAGAAAGAAAAGAAAAACGCAGACAATTGCGAATCTTTATAAGAAAAAGAAAGAAAAAAAAGAAGAAGAAAAAACGCAGAAAAGTGCGAAATGAAAGAAAAAAAGAAGTGAGAAAGGGGGAAAAAGGATCAAGATCGGAAGTCGGTTGATGCTCTGTTTGGTATGGGCATTTCTATAGAATAGGTACTTTAGTAATTTGATTGATAAACTATATGTGAGAATGCATGTATCTGAACTTAAATGAATCTAAAGAGCTGGTTGATATGATTTGATACTTGATTGATTTGGGATTTATAGTAGGAAACATGTTATTAGTTTAGTGGTGGTAAACAATTCAGTCTAAGTAGTTGTTTGAGATTGGTATCTTTTGGGATTTGAAACTGTGCGTATGGTTTTTGAGATTCTGTGAGTTTCTGTGTGGTCCATTTTAAACCTCTTCTCCAGATTGAATCTTGCTTTACTTGAGGACAAGCAAAGATCTAAGTCTGGGGGAGTTGATATTACTCGGTTTTAATGCATTAGTGGGAATTTATGTATGTTAGTCTGCATTATTCCGAGTGTTTTCCTTGCAAATTTGATGTGTTTTCAGGATTCTTGGTGTTCGGGTCGTTTTGGAGCTTAAAGGAGTATTTCAGGACATTTCAGAGCATTTCAGAAGTTTCAGAATGTGATCTAAATGAAGAAATGAAATGCACGATCGTGCAACACATGTGCCCGATTGGGCATATATTCCTGGATGTTTTTGGAGAATCATATCGATCTAGCAACTGAAGAAGGATCGGGAAAAAATGCAATGTGCCCGATCGGGAAGATGTCCCGATGAGAACCAAAATTTTGCAGAATTTACACTAAAGTCCTCAGCTTTATCCTAAATTTCCATATTTTATTATTTTACATTTTAGAACTATAAAAGCCTTTTGGCTTAGGTTTTATCTTATACACTTTCATACTTTGCAATTTTTAGAGCTTTTACTGGGAGAAGAATTCCTGAACCTTGTATCTTGGAGAAGAAATTCTGAACCTTATTTTCATTATATCTTTTTTAATTATGTGTTCTTCTTTGATATTGAATTTTGTATGCTTTGCTATGCCAAAGTAGTTCTATAGTTAGGTTTTAGGGTTTTCTAGGGAAACCAGGTTTGAATGTTAGGCTTAACTTTGTAAGATTGAATTTGTTAGGTTCTTAGTCTAAGTTTGTTCTTAATGCATGAATTAGCTTGATCACCTAGTTCATGATTATAGGTTGATAAATACAACGAGATTTACTTTAGAAACCTGACCTAATTTAGATGAATAAGTGTTTTTACTTGCGAGGGTATTGTTTTAAACGCTTATGAACAATTAAATCTGATTGAATACATGATCGAATTGTTTAAAAGACGGCGAGAGTTTGTCTCTGGAAATTCGAACATAGGATTTAATACTCCGAGAGGAGATTATTCTTTACTTGTTTTTCATATTGAGAACTATTTTCAATCCCAATCCTGCAGGTTAACTTGACTTTAAACCTGAATACCTATGAATTTCCCTAATGCCTAGCTTTTTTTAAATTACCGTTTTAAACCGCTTTTACTATTCGTTTTGATTTGCTACAATCAACCTCTTAATTATTCTGCTTTTGCTTGATTTAAAACTGAAACTGAACGTGTACTTTCTGGTCTCTGTGGATTCGATACCTATGCTTGCTACATTGAACTATTCTTTGCAGTACTAGTTTAGGATTAAATACTTAACCTATCACTTGTTGATAAACAGGCTGAGGTTGCTGTTGAAAGCCGCCTGAATTGTAGTTTGGAACAAAGCTTATATTCCGATTTCCTTGAAAACTAGTTCCTCCAGCGTTTTGCACAAAAGCCTTGTGGACAAAACCTTTGTTGAAACCTTGATTGTATCTATGGTTAAAAACTCTTTGACCTTGGCTGTTGATGTAGCTCACTTTTTCTTCTAAAACTTGTGGCGCTTGAAAATCAAAACAGTCTACTTTAGTCTTCTCTACATCTTCAAAAAAACTCAATTGTTTCTGATTTTGATTATTGAGAAGTTGAGTAAGAAGCATTTTTACTTCAGCCAGTTCTGAGGATTCTGAGTCAGATGATCCTCCTCTTTTATCTGAATTTGGAAAATGGTTGCTGCTACTCGCAGCTAAGTTGCATATAAGCTGATATGCTTTATACACTGGCTTGGTCATAAAATCTCCATTACTAGCTATATATAAAGAAGACCGATATTGCTTCTCAATACCTTGTGTTTAGAAGGTTCAGTTTGGAAAATCCATGGTGAGGACAATCCCGGAGATACTCTTTAAATCTATCACATGCTTTATAGAAAGATCCCGCAGGACCTTGCTGAAACTGAGAAATCTGGTTTCTCAGATTATTAGTCCTAGTAGAAGTGTAGAACTGACTCAAGAACTTGGACTTACAATCATCCCAAGTTTCTATTGAGTTAGGTGGTAAAGATTTAAGCCACCTTAGAGCTCTTTCCGCTAGTGAGTGATTAAAGAGCTTGCAATGCATAAAGTCCCTAGGGACTCCATCAAGCTGAACAGTGTTGCATATATCCTCAAAACTATCTATGTGATCCATGGGTGTTCAGTAGGAAGACGATGAAATTGACTCTGGCGTATGAGCTGAATTAGCTGGAACAAAAAATTATAATTTTGTCTCTGAATTTGACGAGGACGAAGAGCATTCCTCTTAGCAAGGAAAGCTTCAAGGTTGTTGAAGTCTCAAACTAGAACCCTGTCTTGTTGAGGTGGGGGATTGAAAACCTGTTCTAGTGGGTCATTCAGTAAAATGACATCACGTTCCATCTGATTACCATAACCACCTCTTTGAACTCCTTGTGGCACTTGATTGCCTATTGTTCCTCCTCCTATCGGATTGACAATTGCATTGTTTATCTCAGGAGGGGGATGTGGGTTGTTGTTTAACCATGTTTCTTCAACCGAAATCCGATGAACTAGAGGGGGGTCACTCGGATCTTCGAGAAAGAATGGATTAGGAATGAGACTATCCCACATCGTGTTGGAGGATTAAGAGTTCCTTCTCGCCTTATAGATCGAGCTATCTAATTAAATCCAAGAGGTCTTTGTTACTAGGGCTGAGTAATTCCTTTGATTTGTTAGATTGTTGGATCATCAACCTGTAAAAAGGCAAATCCAGAATAAAGAAACACGATTAGTACTGTAAAAGGAAATATTCCTAGTCTAAACTCTAAAGAAAAATCAAGAGGCACTATTGGTCCCCGACAACGGCGCCAAAAACTTGATACACTCAGGTTTTAACCCAAATATATTCACTGTAAGTGTACAACAAACATAGTAGTATATGAGAGATCGAATCCACAAAGACCAAGAAAGCACGACTCTCAGTTTTAAATCGAATTAAGCTAAAAACATATTAAAATAGCGACTGTAATCGGGAAATTTAAATAACGATAAAGTAAAAACGGTTGTAAATCAATTAAGGAAAACACTAGGCAATAGAGAATTTCGCAGGTATTTAGGTTAAAGGTCAAGGTTAACATGCATGATTGATTCCCAACTCGAAAAACAACAATAGACTAATCTCCTCCTGAAGTATTATATCCCTATTCTCAAATTACTAAAGACAAACTCCCACCGTATTTAGATAATTCGATCATGCATTACAATTCAGATTCGATATGTTCATAAGCCCCTAAGGCAATACTCCCGCAAGAAAAGACACTTATTCATCTAGATTAGATCAGACTTCTAAACCAAATCCCTTTGAATTTATAATTCTATGATCAATGAACTAGTTAGCTACTCTAATTCATGCACTAAGAATAAATCTAGATTGAGAACCTAACAAATTTCAATCCATTCAATTAAACCCTAACAATTAACCTGGTTTCCCAGAGGAAAACCCTAAAACCTAACAAAGAGACTACTCAGACATGATTGCAAGAACATATATCATAGATTGAGTAAACATTGTAGAATTCAAAAGCCAAATTGTATATAAAGAAGTCAGAGTTCAGAAATTCTCTCAAATACAGATGTAGATCTCTTCTCTATGAAAAACTCTCTAATCTCTTCAGCGATAAAAACTTCTTGTTAACTTGTTAAAATAAAATAAGCCAAAAGGGCATTTATAGTCTGAAAATAAAAGAAAATAAAATCTAAATAATTAAAAACTAATGATAGATCTTGAGATAAAATGCATCTTTTAGCTTGATTTTCCGTTTGTTCGACGTGAGGGATCGATCGATCCATAGACGGATCGGTAGATCTGGGCTTCAAAGGGATTGATCGATCTGAATTTACGTAATCCTCCAGGTGCTTTAGATCGATTGATCTCTTCTTGTCTCAGGTCTGGATCAATCATTCTTCATTACAAATCGATCCTTCCATGTCCATTTAGTCCATTTTCACTTGAATTCTTCCAAAAATCGTCATTTTTGCTCCAGAACATCCCAAACACCAAAAATCATGAAAACATGCTTAAAATTCAAAGAAAACACTCAGATAACACTAAATAGTAGGTATAAATACCCACTAAAAGACGTTAAAACCAAGTGATATCATCTACCATAATGTGATTGTCTTGTGGACCAGTTTATTAATAAGCAATGGACCAATAATGTGTGTGGACTTTAAGATTTTTAAAAGATACATATTCGTGTATGTCTTTATGTGATATTCAATAGATTATATTTGAGTATGACTTCTTTTTGGTATTGGTATATAAGACTGGTTTGGTGTTTTGGTGTATGTATTTGAATTTTTTTTTTGAACGGATGGACAACTTACGTTTTGGAAGGATGGACTAGTTCTGTTTTGGTATATGACTTGTTTAATTTTTTTGATAGAAGACTGGTTTCTTCTAATACAAGTAAGTTAAATTAGAAAAAAGGTGTGGTTTATCAAACTTACATCATGGACATGAGACGAGTTTAATTAGAAAAAATAGCGACACAACCTGGACATAAACCCAATGTAAGGAGCCAAACCCAGGATGAGCGTGGAAAATACGTAAATGTATGATGGTGGCCATAAACCCAACGTAAGAAGACAACACCGAGTAGGGCATGGACAATATGTAAATGTATGTGAATCATGAGATATTTGTGAACTACATAATATGTGTCATGGACATGAGCCAGATGTACGTGGACAAGAAATTATATACTCCTAGTGACAAAAAATTATATGTCATAAGATATGTATGGACCAACTTATCCATAGACGGAGTCTGTCCAGTCGTCTTGTCCACCATATTTTGGTCATCTATGATATTCTTTTTTACTACATTTAGTTGTCCTCTAATCTTCTATTTTATTTACATTTATTCGTACATGGATAAGTTTTCCACTTACATTCATCATTTTACTTTGTATGAAACATTTTTTATATGATGAACAACATTATGTTAATGTGCGTGGTCATATAAAAGCACATAGTAAATATGTCGTTGTTATGTTAATGTGTATGGACATGTTAAAAATAAATCACTGTTATAAAAACACATAGTAAACACAATGTATATCATTAGTATAGTATTGTAAAAATTCATTCACATCAAACCTAAGATTGCATCCTCAATGGACATGTTTTGCAATGTGACGTCTTTTTATTACAGGTGGATATATAAGGCATTGGCTAGGTGGATAGACTAAATTAAAAATTAGTGACTCATACAAAATATAAAGTAAATGAAATATGCAACAATAGAGTTAGTGCCCATATAACTTTCAGACACAAATTAGTGTCCATATAACTTTAATAGACAAATGTTGATCATCATTATCAACATTTACATGTATATCTTTTAATTCTGTCTTTTATCTTGCCCAACAACATTATCCACTGATTAGTTACAATCAAAACTTGTATTTTAAGATTTTTTCCACAATTGACTTCTTGTGCACCCACAACTACACAGTTGTGAAAACAGTTACTTCTCCTTCGTTGATCTATGAGGAAGGCGTGAAGATTCATACCTCATTCCTTGAGAAAAGTGAAAAAGCGTTGTTGATGTTGTGGACGATTTAGGCAAAGTCTTGTGGACAGGCTTTGTTGATTTTGTAGATGATTTTCAGCGAGTTTGGTGGACAGACTCATCTCCGACTAGTATAATTTCAGAAGGTGGTGTTGATGTATTCTCCAGTTGTTTTTGATGGTTCGCCAGTGTAACATTCCCGAAGCGGACTAGAAATTAGGAGTTAGATCTAAATGGTCAAGAAGCGTTATGTAGATGAACGTAGCCAGCCAGCCGAGGATTCAGGGAAAGACCCGTTCACCCAAGCCGTCCAACCACGAACATCCATCCCGCCCGATCTTGGCCTAAGGCTTTTTAACTTGTTCCAAGATCGTGCGTTGTGTTAGCCAGGACTAGGCTAATATAAAATGAAACCTAATTTCATTGGAAAACTGATCAGGAGCCTAATGCTCTAATCTACTCACTACAAAATATACTACCTACATATTTTACAAAAGGAAGGCAAATCTAAACCAGCGACCTAAGTTCCTTTCACCCTATATGATTTCTCGCTAAGGTTACCTGTAACAAAAAGTAGCATCATGAGTAATCTAAGATTACTTAGTAATAACGGAGTCTCTAAACATCATTAGATAAAGATAATGCTTCCAACCCAAACCCAAAATAACAATCAACACACATCAATCAAATGCAATAATCAAATGCATGCAAATATAATAAACGTGCTATCACCACTCTTTACTTATCTCCACCAAGTAACCATTGTCCACTGCCGTGTCAAACCCATCAGCACGACTCTTTGCTCTTCCCGTGTGGCCCTTCCTCCATCACTAAGGGTTGCCTTTATACAATTAACATTTTAAATGTTATCACTTATAATTTGGCAATATGTTGATTCTGATCTCACCCAAGGTGATGTACCCAGCCACATCTCTACAACATAGGCCAGAGCAGGTACAACTCTATCAAACCCCAACTGTCTCACTCACGACGCCAATCACTGCATCGTCATGCAGGTCTCAGGAGGGTTGCAAACTGTCCCGAGCAAATGGAGATCAGACATCAATTGCCACCATCGATTATGGAAGATAGACACACTACAATCAACTATCCAAGTCACGATGAGTAGATAGCTTATATCATTCGATCTGGTTATGAGTGCATTCTCTCGCAACTTCACTAACCGAACCCTGAGGACATAACACTCCTACACTCGAGTCTCATTTTTATATTTAACGTGTTAATTACATAATCACATACATACTCATCAACATGAGTATAATCAATAATAACATAATGCCTATTCCGCATTAAAATTTATAACATGTAATAACACTACTAAGATAATAATGCATAATCATTACTCATCACCTAACCTAACGTGCAATGCTAACATATGCATATTCAATATTTATCACAATAATCAATGTGCATCCCTAGCACGTCTTTTTCAATCAAGTATTAACCGAATCAAACAAATAATAAAATAAAAAATTGAGCATTATAACGGCTTAATAATTTACTAATCAAATCAACCTAATAACCATGTAAAATAATTTTATCGAAAATCGGGCATTATAACGGTAAGCGGAAAATGGCTAAGTAAGAAACCTAAACCTCATTGGGATATTAATTCAAAGGATAATTTAAATATTAACCTAACCATATGCTACTTCACATGGCTGGACTTCGTCCCGAACTTTGCTCATAAAGTTTAAGAAGTGTTTTCTTTTCTTTATTAAGGTATTAAGTGAAGTTTTGGTGTGGATTCTAAATGAACTCGACCCTTCCATTATATAGGGAGCCAAGAAGGAGATTTCTAATAAGAAGTTTGGTGGCATGGCTAAGACGCCAAGACATTTCCTTTTCTTGACACTTGCTAAGTGGACACAAAGATGACTTAAATAGCCAACATGTGTACATGACGTGGAAGGGAGGATTAAGGGTGACTTAGATTGCTTCGACCTTCAACATGAGGTGTAAATTAAGTCAGCTAAATACCACACAACCTGGACAGAAAGCACTCTCCAAAACAACAACTTAGGGAAGTGACACCTAAGGCATTCTAGAAGCACCTAGGAAGCATGAGGTGTAAGGGAAGGTTAGGGAGCTGATGTAGGTTTTACACCACATATTTTTCTCACTCTTAATCACCTTGAGGTGTCCTAAAGTCGTGGGTAGCTTTAAACCATGCTATTTGGTCCAATCATGTTCATAGGTTCGAAAGTAGCCAAGTGTAGAAATCCGATTTGTTGATGCTTTAAGTAGGAGGTGTAAAGCTTTGATTCCATAATCCATTAAGATACTACATAACCATTATTAATTCATATAAATACTTAGGTTGGTCGTTAACTCATTCTTTGCTTTGCGGAAAACTTCAAGTTACCGAGCTGAGCCATTTCGGACGTTCTTTGTGTAAGTAGGTGGTGTTGGCTTCCCATTGGTCCATTTTATTCTAAGTATTTTAACATACTAGTATAGTAAATAATTCTAAATTTATCTCCTCACTTAATCACTCTACTAGACCTTGTCCCATAAATGGCCT
>OVBE01002658.1:0-29738 GCA_900406425.1 Iberis pinnata
GCAGCTTGAATTTGGAGTTGTTCTTCATCAGAGATGAAGTGAACCTGATGTTGTTGATCCAGGAGTAATTTGTCCAACTTCTCATTCAATGCCTTTATCTTCTTCTTAGTGCCATCATCATATGCAGAAAGACCTATGGGTGTTCTACCGTAGTCCTCATTATAGATCCCATCAAACTGGGCAAGGTTCTCAACCAACTCCCATCCGTCATCAACTCCTTTGTTGAGGAAGTTCCCGTTACTTGCAGTATCCAGCAGCATTCTGATCTTTGGCAGGGCACCTCTAGAGTGTGCTAAGCAAGGAAGCCTTGCTGAAACCATGGTGGGGGCACTGCATAGTATAGTTTTTAAAACGCTCCCATGTCTCAGAGAAGGTTTCAAAGGTCTTCTGTGCAAACCTGGAGATTTCATTCCTCAAGCGTGTTGTCCTTGAAGTTGAGAAGAACTTCGCAAGGAATGATTTCTTGCAGGCATCCCATGTGGTTATTGAGTTCATGGGGAATGACTTCTCCCACTGATGAGCCTTCTCCCCTTATGAAATGGGAAGAGGCGTAGCTTGAAAGAATCTTCATTCACACCGTTGATCTTTGTTAAACTGCAGAACCTGTCAAATTCGTCTAGGTGATCAAGTGGGTCTTCCAAAGGTAACCCATTGAACCTGTTGCTATGGACCATAGCAATGAGACTATGCTTGATCTCGAAGTTATTTTTCTGGATTGCAGGTGGATTGATTCCATGTCTGATGGTGTGAGTGTTTGGGTTGTCACCAGCACCAATGGTGTTCTGGTTTTCTCGTTCAATGTTGTCTACCATGTTGAGGTTCAACCTTCTCAAGTGTTCCATACGTTCTTTTTCACGTCTTTCCCGAGAGTGTTCTCGTTTAAGAGCTCTGATGTCATTAACGAGTGGAAGCAAGTCAGTTGGTCCTCTGCTTCTCAGGTTCATACACTGCTAAGCAGGTACCTAAAAACAAAGCAAACAAGGTAGACTAGTAAGCAAAAACGTAAAAGAAATGGTTGATATGAAAAGATACAAAATCCAGAATGTAGTAACAAATCCCAAATGGCAACGACGCCAAATTGATAATAGGGATTTTGAGGTCCCGGGTTATCAATCAACCCATCGTTGTAGTATAGATGGGTTTGTCAATCCATNCTGTTATAAGGGGTTTTGGTTGCTAAAAAGTCCTAAGTGCATTGAACATAAAAAGCATAAAACAGAAAGAGGCTTAAAACACTTTGGATGCAAAACAAAGTAAAAGCAAGAAAGGGTAAAAGGTGCAATCAATGTAAAGTCGTTCCTGAGGACAAAGGGTAACTGACTTGGAAATCCATCATGGACTACCTAAGTACCTAACATACCTCAAACAATGAGCTGACCCCTAGACAGTAGCTCTACATACAATCAATTTCTTGTTTGTTGTAACTGAGTGAGCTCAAGATCATTCTTCTTAAGCTCTTCTTGTAATCTGTTTTGTGAGCTAGTGAATTGCTGGGAAATCCTGGCCCATGAGACGTAGCTTTCTCATTCAGAGAAGTGAACTCAAGGTAAAAAAATCTCGTGTGTTCTTTCTTGTTCTTTACAAATTACAAATCATAAATTCCGAGGGAAAGAGAGAGATTGAGAGTTCTAAGAAGTTTAAGGAATTTGAATTGAGAGCTCAACACTATATCTAATAAAATTAAGTTGACACTTATTGGAAAATAAACTACATACCCAAAAACATTAATGTACATATAGATAAAGCCGAAAAAGAGGAGGCCCAATATTAAGCCCAAGCTTTGGCCCAATAGCAGAAGTACGCGCAGTGGAGCTGAGATCACTGCCAGTCTGCCAGTGTGACCCATCAACACACCTAGCACAAAGACACGAGCAACCTCCTCCAAGGACTGACGAACCACCACATGCAAACACCAGAGATGACTGCTGGAAGTCCAACTGCAATAACATGGATAGCACGCAAAGGAATCCAAAACCATATCCTCGCGAAGACCAAACCTGATTTGAACCACCCGATCCACTGGCGGAACGACTTCACTCCCAAGACGCCAAATCAGCAAGCCACCAACACCAAGCGCTCGATTGCCACGACATGCAAATCTTGGAGTAACAGAAGCGTCGTGGATAGGCACTGCAAAAGATCGAAAAGAAAATCAAACATGCAAGGCATATAGGAACGAGCACGTCGAAGAAGATGAGTATGCACGAAAAAGCGGGAGCAACTAAGCAGCTCCGCCGTAAAATGGTGGAGATCAAGATTGGAGGCTATCTTAAGAGGAATTAAACAAAAGAAAAAAAAGAAAATGAGAAGAAATATATTTACAATCGTTCGGCATTGGTAGTAAAGCTAGACACCAATAGTAAGAGAACAAAGGTTGGGAGGCAAACATACGGTGAAACGAAAAAAAGAAAGAGAAAAACGAGAGTGATATATTACAATACAAGTTTTTGAATTTAATTCTTGCTTTGGACATACATCCAAGACTTTTCAAAACTCAGCTAGCTTTTTTCATCTTCCAAAAATCCAAACACCAAGTAGTGATATAGACTTATATTCATTTTGGGATCTGATGGGGTTTTTGTTACAACTTAAAAAAAGAAAAGACAAAAACAAAAACTTCATCAAAATAGAAAACCACATAAAAGGGCATAATACAAAAGGCGTCATCTGGGTATTAGCCAAAAAAGGCTCACACAACAATTGATCCATTTAATTTTCTTTTTCATGTTGTTACAAAAAAAGGCTCACACAAAGTGAGCGGGTGGAGCTTGGGTAGCGAGAGACGCTTCGGGAAGGGGAGTCCTTCATAGTAGAAGGGTCTTTGTTGATTGTTCCTCCTTCAAAGATGCGTGGACTGGGGCTCTGCTTTGGCTAATTGCAAGCATAAAGGAGCTAAAATTCTCTCATGCCGTAATTGCTGTTGAAAACAGCTCTTTTGTTAAGGCAGTGGAAAACCCATCGTCTTGGCCATCTCTTTTGCTGGATGTTGCTATGTTTTTGGAGTCTATAGGCTCGTCTTTTCAGTGGATTTTTCTCTGTGATCAAAGACATTGCATTAGAGGCTCTCATCTCATCGCGCAAAGTGTCATTGCTAGAAGCCAGTGGCAATCTTACGTTGCTGTCGGTTGGCCTCATCGTGCAAAGTGGCATTGCTAGAAGCCAGTGGCAATCTTACGTTGCTGTCGGTTGGCCTTTGTGGCTTGATCAGCTCTTTTCTAGTGAGATGTTATTAGCCTCTTAATGTAATGTGGGTTTTGGTGAGTCTTGTTTTCACCTTCTGTTGTTTTGCTTCTCCTTGTGGCCTGGGTTTTGGTTATCCCCTTTGTCTGTATTCATCAATGGTTTCCATTTTGAGATATAAAAAAGTCATTGTGATGTAAATAACGATGTATAGTCTCATATCACAACTAATAGAATTTCAACATTAGTTCTTTAGTTCAATTTTTTTGTAAGAAAGATACGTTATACTATGTGATTAGGTATCAGCAAAAATTGAGTTGAACTTCAAGGAAGATTATAATCTTAACCGGATCTCCTTCCGGTTAAAATGAAATAAAAATAGAAATATGAGAAGTGAATAAGAATAGTAGTTAGAGAGAGATAGTATTTTTTCTCTCAGGCCCTCTTCCCAAGTCAGTGTATCGATATCCGACACCTTTCTCTTACCTAATCTAGTATAGCTCTTCAGTTATCACTAATTTAGGTTATGTTCCTCTTAATTAGCCAAAAACAGAACAATGCTTTTGAAAACCTTTCCTTAAATAACTTCCAAACGTTTGATCTTTATGAACTCCATTAGAGCTACGCCGCTGTATATGCCGGAAAATATTTTGAAGGACCCTGCTTGTTATCTCGCCATTCTCGGAAGAAAGCTCTCTGTTTAACCAGCTTCACCAGCTCCACTTCTCCCCGGAATAATTACAGGGATACTCTCTGTCTCTTTTACTTCACTTCATTACCTTACTCTGCTCTCTCTCTATTTTGGAAATATCTTTCAGGTGGAAGAAATTTACCTCTCCGAAACAGAGAGGAAGAAACTCGTATCTGACCTTTTCTTTACACTCATTGAGTGAAGCTCAAATCTTTACACTCTATTGAGTAAAATTTACTATTTTAATCCCAAGATGGCAAGGAGACTCTCGTATGCTGAAAAAGGGAAAAATATAATCAAAGATCAGTCACATGAACCCCCAAGATCAGGCAGAATAAGAGCACCAGAGGAAGATAACTCGGAATTGATCCAAAAACACTCACTCACTCTCATGGGAAGAGTTACTAATCCAAAAGCTCAAAGGATATGGAATCTCATCTCATATATGGCAGATTTCTGGAAAACTGACTCTAAACCAGTGGGAGCTGATTTGAGAAATGATTGTTTCTTGTTTAAGTTTGGATCAGAAAAAGACTTACAGTTTGTGCTTGGCAATAGACCATTTTATTTTGGTAGATGGATGCTAATCTTACAAAGATGGGAAACAAGCATGTCTCCCTTCTTCACATCCTTAATCCCCTTTTGGATAAAGGTGCAAGGACTACCAATTCAACATTGGACAGATACTCTGCTTCGTCGAATAGGTGAAGATATTGGATGGGTTGAAGATACACAAATCTCAGACACAATAGCCAAAATGAAGGTCCATGTAAACGCCATTTTATCCTTAATGCCGTCCTCTATAGTTGAATTCGCATCAGGAGAAGAAAGGGAAATTAATCTAGTGTATGAAAAACTAGAGAAACATTGCTTTAAGTGCTTCAAACTGGATCATGAAGAGACATCATGTACAAGTTTAATACAGTCTGTTCCAAGCTGGTCCAAATCCACATATGGAAGACAAGTATCAGCCACTAACCAAGACAATAATGGTGAAAGAGATCGAGATCTTACTTACTCCCACTGAACTCGTCCAAATACTCATCACCAACGAACAGTTTCTGCACATCCAAGCTATCAGAGATTTATTGAGGAACCAAGACGAGAAACTAGATACCACAACAAATCTTTATCTCAAGAGTATAACCGGTATTCAATCGGAGGTGAACATTACCGATACCAACCTTACAACAAGGAGATTAAGGAAAGATGGATTGAAATCGGACGCCATCACTCATCAGCTTCCATCTCAAATCCCCCTTTAAGCACTGTTAGACAAACTAGTTGCTTAATAGAGAAGGATCATCAATTACTCACATCGTCTGCTATGATTACCAATCAAGTAAAGGATCCAAAAAGAGTTCTCAGGAACGAACCACCAAGTATTTTGTCCAACTCTCTCCCTCAGGCCAATATGAGATAAGCTATTGATGTGGTTAAGGAAGTCATGGAGCAATATACAGCTTGTGGGGACCCTACAGGAAGTGCGACTCGTAAAGAACGAGTGCAACAAGTTGAAATAAATAGAAAATTCAAAGAAGCAGCCTCACGAGTTGCTATCTCAAATCTAAAGACTCACTTCCCAGATAATCATCCCTAAAGGAACCTGTCCGAGTTCCTTTCTCTCAAAGACTTCAATCTTCAAATGTGAGCCCTTTACAACGAATTTCGGTAAAGAAAAGACTTGGTAGGCCCCCACTAACTAAAGATAGAGCTTTAAACTCTAAAGATAAGGTCTCATGATCTAAAGTACCTATTTCTACTACTGAAAAGGAGAGACAAGTTCCATTAATAAAAATTTCACCAAAAAGGAGGTACAAAACAGGAGCAGCAACAAGAGCAGCGGCACATGCCATCACCTCAGACCCGATAAACCCGGCGCAGAACCTGATCCCAACAATCTCAAAGAAGAGAATGGATTTTCAAAATCCATCCAATCTCGTTCCTTAAAAGTAGTAGCGTGGAACTGTCCCATGACAGTTCTAAGAGTAAAGGAGATCACGAAAGTGTTTGCTCCTGATGTGTTTTTCCTCTCAGAGACGAAAAATGATGATTCTTTTGTATCAGAGAAATTCGAAGGCCTTGGATTCACTGGTAATGCTTTTGTATCACTCGAAGGCCATGGTAAAGGAGGCTTAGCATTATTCTGGAAACCTGAAACGCGTTTATCTAAAATCAGAAAAACTCTGTTATGCATCATTTATTTATGGAGATACTGATAAGGCTAATAGACGATCTATGTGGAATAACATGACAATAATAGCAAAGATAAGAGAAGATCCTTGGTTCATTACTGGTGATTTCAATGATATTATTAATAACACAGAGAAAGAAGGTGGACCAGAGAGAGCAGAAGGAACATTTTCGGATTTCCGAACTTTTATCTTAGAATGTGATCTGTTTGATCTTAAACACTCTCGTCATCCGCTCTCTTGGAGAAGAACTCAAAATGAACAGATTATCCATTGCCGTCTAGATAGAGCGATGGAAAATAGCCGTTGGTTTGAAGATTACCCCTCGAGTAGATGTGAATACCTTCATTTCGAAGGCTCGAATCACAAACCGGTGATATCACATTTCGATATGACTAAGAAGAGAGGAAAGAGACTGTTTCGATTTGATAGAGCTTTGTGCCATAACTCGGAATTCAAATCAATCATTGAACCTATTTGGTTATTACCAATTTCCCAACCAGTAATCCATCGTATCAATACATCTCGTGCAGCAATCATTGCTTGGCACAAAGATCAGAGGCGAAACAATAAGTTGATCATAGAGGAGAAGCAATTTGAACTGAATGAAGCTATGGAAAACTCATGGACAACTCAAACTGATCTGAACATAATTAATGAGGAACTAAAAAAAGATCATCAAGCCGAGGAAAATTACTGGCGACAAAGAAGTCGTCTTTTGTGGCTGTCGCTAGGAGACATAAATTCAGGGTACTTTCACTCCGTAACAAAAGGTCGAAGAGCTTTCAATAATATCACAGTTGTAGAAGATGACCAAGGAGTAGCTCACAACAAAAGAAAATATGATAACAAGTGTGATTTTCAAATACTTCTCAGACCTTTTCACTAGAGTGTAGTATAGAGGAAATAATTAATCTGGCTCTTTCTCCAAAAATCTCTAATGAAGAGAACGAATTGCTGATCAGAGATTTGTTCACTCAGCTTTAATGGCAGAGTGTCTATCTATCCGAGAAGCAATGGAACGTGGAATGCAATTAGGATCCTCAAGTTTGATCATTGAAAATGATTCACAGATTATAGCTATACGGAGTTATGGAAGACTTAAAGCTGCTAGCAGAAAACTATACCTTTTTTAAAATCAAATTTATCATTAGATCACTCAATGGTGTTGCAGATGCTCTTGCTAAGCAAACACTCCATTCGAATGTAATGAACTTATCTTAATTAATGAAAAAATTGTTTGACCAAAAAAAAAAAGAATAAGAATAGTAAAATATATAAAGGAAATAAGATTGAGTAATCACAAGAAACAATAATGAGAATTGATATTTCTATATCTTCTTTTCTTTATAAAATGATGATGTACTTTATCAACATATGATAATGATAATCGCCTGCTCAACAAGTTGTGGGTGAAGATGGTTAATTTAGTTCTCGGCCGTATCTTCTTTTTCTAATGAAATTGAACCAAACCTAAATATTGTTATACATTATCATGTATTGTGAAATTGTAATTGTGATGGACTTTCTACCATATGCATAGACAAAAATTTTGGGGATCGACACATGCAATTTAATAGCATCTTGTATATATTTATAAACATTATCAGTACTAACCAAGTTCTCCTTTCTTGTAATACTTCAATACTTCTGAGTTTTTTGTATATATTAATTGTACATATACTTCAAGTTCATTTGTATAGCATAAGTTTGTATTTTGGATACTTTTATAAATTCAAAAACAAACAAAACTAAATTTAAATGTCAAATGTATATATAGAAACGAAAACATCTAGATGCAATATTTGGATGTTTTATCCAACTACATAAACGAACGGAGCCTAATAATATCGGAAATGGTATCATTCGAGTCGAACGATGCTGCTAGTTAGTTAAGAGATGCACCTGCTTGGAGTATAGAGAAAAAATTAATCTCTAATTGATTGATAATTTCTTAGGTCATGCTTACGGTCTAATTAGCAAATAACCGTGTAAACTCAAATAATAGAGATGGGTAGAATCCAAGGTTTGCTCTTTTACGCATTTAATGTTTCTTTATTTTCGGAATTGTATTTTGTGGGCATGCCTCCAAATATAGAAATTCAAAACAAGAACTTTGGTTGTTTCTACAAAATATTTGTCTCGATTAGGGAAAAAGTTGATGGGAACATCTAAAAAAGCATAAAAACAGTGTCTTTTAGTTTAAAGGTGGATTGTGCCGTGTCTTTGATGGCAAATGTCAAAATGGTCCGCTTTTGGATTTCTCTGCCGTATTGAGATAAGGCCATTAATACGTACATATCTCAAAAATTAAACTCAGCAATAAATGGCGTGGTCAACTAGATCTTCAGCATGTTATATTTCCATATTTGTATCTCTTCCAAGATTTTTGTCTATTTTAAGATGCATATGTATCCGTATGTATATGCAATTCTACATATCAGATTTATATGTGAGATAAATGTGGTAACGATTTGCTTCACAACATTGGCATATTTTGTAACTTTCATTATTAAGCAAATCTTGACCAAAATATTGTGACTCTTCTTTTTGTAAAGATTTTACTAGGTCTAAGCATATTTTCCAAAACCCGAAATCTTAACCGACTCCGACTATATTTTCTTAACTTTTTAAAAGATATATTACAGTAAATATAATAAATTTTCAAAAAGAAGAACTTTTAGTTATTTCAAAGAGAGGAACCCTTCAAAGAGAGAAAATTAGGATTTTTTATTGTACATTTCGATTACAGTAGAATATAATAAATTTTCAAAAAGATTGGATCTTTCCGTTACACTTTCTTTGATAGCTTGTATATATACATTTTTTTTCTCCGCGCATCTCCCATAGAAAAATAAAGCTTGATACCCCGCGATTCATTTTTTTTGTCGCCATTTATTTTTATTTTATAATTCTAACTTTACATAAAATATAAAAAGTTATATAAGATGTATATTTAACTATAAATATAATATTTATTAGGTAAAAATAAGATATTAAATATTAAAATAAAATTATATCATATTAATTATAGAATTTAGTAAAATATAATATTTAATATATTATTTTTCAAAATATAATTAAATATAAAAACAAATAGTGCATACATGAAGTATCCATTCAAATATTTTATATTTTATATGTATTCTAATATATATACATATTTTATTTTTTTAAATAATTTTAAGTTAATTAGTGATAACAAATATATATAATTTTAGTTATAGTTATTCATATTAAAAAGTAAAAAATACTTTATGAAGATTTTGTTTTTTATTTATATTATTTGATATATATGTTTAGTTACATGGATTGTAGTAAGAGACATTTTAAATTGTGTTTGACAACAAAGATAATACATTTGTTTTTTGCTCTTTATGACTTAATAAAATTTTTGTGTTTGTTCATTTAACTGATGACAAAAAATATAATTTTCAACAAATAAAATGTTTATTTTAAAAAAGTTTCTCCTTTTAATATATAGAGATGTAAATTTACATCATGGACTCTATACAAAACATACTATTGTAGAGTGATGCTATAACTATATTATTAACAAAATAAGTATATACAAATTAAATAAGAAGAAAGATATGATAAAATGTACTAAAATATTAGTTATATTTTTAAGTTATTATACATTAGAGTATTATATGATAAAACATATTTTCTATAATAATATAGAATACTATTTTAGTATGATATTTCACAAATGTTTTAGGAATATTGTGGTGGGGCCAATGAACACTCTAAATATAGAAACGAAAAAAAAGAACTTTGGTAGTTTTCTGAGAAACCTTTATATCTTGATTAGGATTTACGAAAAAGATTGATGGCAAAAAGCTTATAAACTTCCTCTTTCTTTCGCCGGTGGATTGTGCCGTGTCTTTGACGGCAAACGTCAGTGAATTCTGTCAATATACAAATTTGTATATAACAATATAGAATAAAAGGAAATTTTCAAAAATATAACAATAGTTTAAAAAAAAAAAATGTTGGTAGAACATTTTTTAAGTTGGGATGTGCTCGCATATAATACACCAAAGTCTGTGTAGCTGGCAAAAATTTTTCCAATGAAAAAAGATCAAGCTCAATCATATATATGAGATAAGATATGGCGTGGTCCATAGGTCTTTTGACCCACTCGCATGTCCCTATTTCTACCTTTTCCAAGATTTAAGTTGATATTGTACTTTACATATATCCGTAAATGCATATGCGTATATAAGGGTTGATTAAGTTCCATAATTTGAATAAGTTTAGTCTATTAAAACTTAATTATGTTGGACCTTTATATTATTTTTTAAACAAAAATAAAATGATATCCAAAAATTTTAAATAGGGTAAATATTACATGATTATATATGACCATGCCGAGAGGAAAAAAAAACAGAGATAAATTTAGTCTGATTTTTTTTTCTTCTCATTTTTAAAATATACAAATCGAGAGTCCAACCTTCTCTCATCTTTCTTTCTCTGCCAAGTCTCTCTTTTTTCAGATCTAGATATGGTTTGAGACCTGCGGCGAAGAAGAATGTTAGTGAGACCCTCAACAAACTCCTAATGATCCATCCTGGTGCACCGAGCTCGAATTCCTTCGCCTCTTTGTTGCTTGGATATTTTGTCCGACGATGTGAGAGGCACCGCTTTTCTCAGGTGTTTTAGTGCTTCATGACCGATTGGATTTTCTAACGAGCAGAGACATTCTGATCTTTCTAACGTCGACATCAAGAGTCGCAGAAGCCTGGAGGTACCCTATGATGACGATGGAAGTTTCTCTAGACCTATTGTTTTGAAGACAACTGATATTGCTCGGTTTTAACATGTTATATTGGACATTTATGTCTGCTATTCTGTGTTATACAAGTTTTTTTCCTGCAAATTTGGTATCTTCTAGGAATTTCAGGTGTTCTGGTCGATTTGGGCTTAAGGTGAAGATTTGCAGCATATTTGGATGGAATTTGGCTAAGTGAAGAATTAGAAGTCGATTCAATCTTGGATTGATCAATCCTGAAGAATTCAGCCTCAGACAAGACCAGATCGATCGATCCACCTTTGGATCGATTGATCCACACATCCAGAATGATGCAGACGAAACCAGAAAAGATAGAGTGATCAATCCACACATGGATGGATCGAGCCAAAGCGTCCGAAGAAGCCAGATCGATGGATCCACACCTTGATCGATCGATCCACCAAACATGCGAAAAAAGTGAAGATTTTCCATATTTTTGCAAAATAGTTCTCAAGTCTATCCAACATTTTCTATTTTATTTATTTTCTTTTTTACACTATAAAAAACCTCTTAGCTAGGTTTTATTTCATTAAGCTTAATTTTATTTAGAGATTTTACTGGGGAGAGGAGATTCTAAAACTCTGTATTTGGGAGAAGTTTTCTCTGAACACTCGTTATATTCCAATATCTATTGATTGCAATTATGTGTTCTTCAAAGATATAGATTTGTGTTTACATTTCAATGTATGAGTAGTTCACTAGTTAGATTTTATGGTTTCCTAGGTTTGATTGTTAGATCTATCATAAGTGGATAACAATTGTTAGGTTCCGAGTATAGACTTGTTATTAATGCATGAATTAGATTGACCATCTAGTTCTTTGATTTAAGATTGATAAACACAAAGATATTTGGTTTAGAGATCTGACCTAATCTAGAGGAATAAGTGTCTTTGCGTGCGGGAGCATTATCTTAGGGGCATATGAACTTATCAAATCTGAACTGCAATGCAGGTTTAAATTATCTAAATACGGTGGGAGTTTATCTTTACTAATTCGAACATAGGGATCTAATACTTCGGGATAAGATTAGTCTAGCTTTTATCTTTTGAGTTGAGAACTATTTTCAAAGAAAATCTCTGCATGATAATCTGATTTTCAAATCTAACTACTTGTGGATTGCCTAATGCCTGACGCTTTTATTTCATCGTTTTACAACCGTTTATTTAATTACTGATTTGATTCCATCACAAACAATATTATTATTCCATCTTAGCTTGATTTGAGATTAAACTGAAAGTTGTGTTGTCTGGTCTATGTGGGATTTGATCCTATATATTTATACTAATGTGATATGTTCTTTGTAGTGTAGCTTAGGATTTAAATTATAAGCCTATCAACAATAAAAAGGAAAAGAGAAATCTACCGATGAAATTGTTGAATGGCTAAGTGAAAGTAGATCTCCCCAAGCGTTTAGTTGTTGCGTGCCATACAGGTTGGTGGTCGGTAGCGTCAACGGGAGTTTTGTTCTTTGGTAACAACGAAACAACTCTGGAGGTGATCGAAGCTGATTGTTTGGGTCTCGAGTTTTCATGCTCTAACTTAACTGGGAGGGGACGTGGGTCTTCTCCGAGGTAGGGAACACATTTGGTGGTTGGAGACGGTTACTTTAACCAACTCTAATGGGAATCCGCAGCGGATAGATATATCATATTCTCTTTAAACAGTGAAATTAAGATTGGAGTTTAGTTGCTTGAGTTTCCATCTCTTTGTTTTAGGTTTTCTTCTTTGTTTTTTTGTTATCGATTATGTGAATTTTGTCTTAGATTCTTTCTTTTCGTCATTTTATTCGTCTGTAATCGGAGTCGTCACATAGACGTTCTTTTTGAGTTTTTAATATAATATTTTATTTTAAAAAACATACAAATCTTGAACTACTAATGTTTTTGAACTTGTCTTTTATTTTTGATAACGAAAAACTTGTCTTACGTTAATACGTAACAAAATGTGTATGCAACATCCTTAACCGAAACTTACATTTGGAAACAAAAGAACTAAAAACTTAAATAAGCTAAAAATTGAACTTAACAAACAAAAACCTTCAATCTTCCAAATCGATTTTTATAACGTTTAGTCGTTTATCATGAAGGAAAAAAAATTAATCAACAGAGGTAATAATCGAGAAGCACTTAAACTTTTATTTTCTTATATAGTTTAGTCATCAATGCGTGTTACATTACAAAACACACGTGTTAATGAAGTCTATGTTATTTAAAAAAAACAATAAAAAATAATAATTATCTTATAGTCTCCGACGAGTATCCACTCATACGAAATAAAATAATAACTAAAAATATTTTTTTAATTTGACAAAGTCAGTGAGACATTGTCCCTCCTATAAAATCCCTCTCAAACCTGATCATCACTCATCACCAATCTCTATTCTCTAATCCCTCAAACTTCAAGATTATGTCGACTTCACGATTTGCGAGATTCATAACTGAGGTTGCGCCACCGCAATTTGTCACTGTGATGCGGCGAAGAACAGCCAAGGTACTCGATACGATCATGGAAGAAGAAAGAGAAGTTGGTCCTGATTCCATATTTTCATCTTCTCTCACTTCCAAAATCTCACCTTTTACATCGCCTTCCTCTTCCTCCTCCTCTGCTTTGGCTCCGTCTTCTTTCTGCGCCAGTCTGACCAATTTTCCGGTGACGGAGAATCGGATCTCTTTCCCTATTTTCAAAATCTAAATCAATTCCTTTAGAATTCATGCAGATGTAATATGCATATGTGTATATTAGTGTGTTGAATATGTGTGTAGATTTTGATTTCCCACTAAGCTCCGGCGATTTGGATGATCGGTCTCTTTTTTTTGCCTGACGGGTTTGATCGAACCCGGATCCATCGTGAAGCCCGACTCGGGTCAATTATGTTATGTGTGGAAGGAACCTTTTTTCGACGTCGTTTCAATGTATTGATTAATGAAATGATCGTAAACTCAGTAATTTTGTATTTTTAATATATTTTAGTTTACGTGATGAAACTTGTATATCTAAAAAGTCAGACGATTTATACAATATTTTAATTATTGTTACTGAAATCCAAATAATGTCTTCATTTGTAATATCATTTTGTATTGTAAAATTTAACCATATTGGGATCAGCTACATTTTTTTCTAGAGTCATAATAAATAAAAAAAATAGAATACAAATTAGAATACTAAACCAAGCTAAAAGTTCATGGAAATTAACATTTTCTTCGGAGCGAAAATCAAATAGTTGAACTACCTAAATATAAACTAAGACTAAAATAGATGAATTACACAAAAACACAATTTAAAACAACTAAAACTACCATGGAAGGATATCTAAATTACAAAAGCTTTGTAGAGTTCTAGCAAACCAGAATTATACCGTATATTTTGACTGCGAATCCTCCTATAGTGAACACGGCTACCACCCAATAAAGCACAAAAAGACAATTATTTTGATCAAGAGATCCAAAAGAGCAAAGGAACTCTATACAAGATCATAGTTATAGCAAAGGCGAGCTCAATCACGAGCCGACTAGAAAACACCTTGAAAAAGTCTTACTGCGAGAGGGCCTCGATCAAATCTACACTATAGAAACAAGGTGCCAAACACCTCAACCGAAAAACCACGCACAAAATCCACGACTTGAGACCGAACCCAGAGAGGCAACAAAAATCCCTAAGAACGAGAACTAGCAAAGAGCAAAACAACCAATACAGACCAAAAGGCCAACCAAAGCTTTTACACATAAGCATACGAAGTCCTAGTTTAACCGGGACAACAAAAGGAAGCTGCTCGGCCAAACTAAAAGAGATAAGACTGAGCTTTTCCGGACTAACTAGCAAACCTAACCGGACACTAGCATAGAGAGAATAGTTCGCCAGAAGAGAACACCACTGAACCAGAAACGAGACCAAAGGCACCCTCCCTAATGTCAAAACACGAGCTGGGCAGAGTAAGGCTACTGATAAACAAGAATTTGTCGATTCCTATCTAGCAAATGTCTTAAGTCTACTCATATCATCGTAGTACTTAAGATTCAATCCAATTCAGAGATGCAATCAACACATTGGAACTTATGAGAATTTTATTTAGTCTAAGCCAAATAGGATAATTGGTTTAAAGCTAACAACCTAATAAACATAAAGCATAAAAGAGATAAAAGTCAAACAAGAAAAAGTCAACATAAATTAAGAAAAGTCAACAAAAGATTAAACTAGAAATCATTAACAAAAAGCTAAGCAAATTGGTGAAGGTTATTGATTCGGGTGATAAAATAATATCCTATGATGTTCAATGCTCACAATTAATGCTAATCATTGGTCTAAGATTCTCCTAAATAGACTAATTTACTCTCATGGCACTAATCATTTTCTTAATCATGTAATTAAAACAATCTCTTGGATAATCACATAATTATGAAACATTAAGATATAATTTATGATAAACCACTAAACTAACTAACACAATCTCTTGGCTAGGCCTCATTTACCATTCAATAATTGGTTCAAAAATTCCATCGAACACATTTCGGGCACAATTCATCATATGATATTGATTCAATTGATCAAGTCAAATCTAGCATTAAAATCATCTACTAAATGAAGATTTATGAAAACTAAGTCCTAAACATCATACTCCATCATATAATCACCCTAATCTACCTAACTCATTTACTTATGAAGGACTACTCACTAATCATGGAGAAAACACAATATCTAAGGATAGAAATGTGTTGAATCAAGATTAGGAGAAGAAAGTAGAAGAAGATTCACAATCAAAACAAAGATTCAAACTTAAAATAAACAAAGATCCAAAATATTTACAAAGGTTCTTCCAAGAAGAAGAGATCCAAAGTTTTTAAAAGATAAAACATCCCCCTAAAATTAGGTTTATAAACATTATATAGTCTCCTAAATGACATTGGGTTAACCCAAAACAATTGGGTTAACCCAAAAGAAAATGGGTTTAGACCAAAAGAAGAAAGTCAAATAGTTGATTTTTCTAGCTGATACCGGTATGGCCATACCGATACACCAAACCGATATGAATTTTTGTCATGCGTATCAGTTTGGCTTAACCGGTACGGCAAACCGGTATAAGCTTATGGAAATTGACTTTGTTTTGTGCGGTTTGACCAAACCAGTATGCCAAACCGCTACGCCTCTTCAAAACCTTTTCTTCAGTTGTACCGGTCTGTCAAAACCAGTACATTAAACCGACACAACCTATATGCACGCGAATATACTTAGAATAAATGCAAAATACAAGTTAAAATGCATTAAAAGGTTAATATGTCAGCTACCCAGAACAGAGAAAAGAAAAGACAATATCAACCTCACCCTGAACTGCTGGAGACGCCTAGGGAGCAAGCCGGGCCGTCAAGAGATCAAAAGTCAGAGAAGAGAAAAACGCCAGCGAAGACTGGCCCTTAGTAGATGCTTTGTATGCCAGCTGACCTAATGGCCTGTCGGTCCAAAACGGATCTGAGCGATTTTGAACAAATGACGGTAAATTCTAAATTGACATCATTTTAGGGTTTTTTTAATTATGTTAGCTACATATTTGGCGTTTAACGCTTTACCATACAAACATTTGAACTTAATGTAGAAGATTCAAACCCATATATAGAATCAAGATGACATAAACACAAAATATTAAATTAGGACAATTTTTTCTGCTCAAATCTCCTCTAAGAGGAGCTTAAAATGGAATAATTATGTTTAGTTGGACTTTATTTGGATGTATTTGCATCTTAAGGATTTTGTAATATTCATGCATTTTTTTGGAGCAAAGTGACAAGAATATCTTTAAAAAGGTGTCTTTTATTAGAGTTGGTTTGGTTTTTTCAAGACTTTGCATTTTGTCTCTTTTTTCACCCCATCAACTTTAAAAGCTAATTATTTGATTGTATATATTTTTAAAAATGTTAAAAATCAAACCTAAATTCATAAATTTTTGTACTCCATAAATAGAGACATGTTTCGTTTTTTGGAAAAAAAAAAAACAAATTTCTCTTTAATTTTTATAGCATTATGATTTCGTGTATATGTCATCGCATACACACGCATCATGGACATAACGCTGAGAATTAGCATCATGTACACATGCGTAGTGGACATGACATAGTGTAGATGATGTTGTACGCAAACTTCATTATTATGGTGGACATGATGCTTATAATTAGCATCGTGTAAACACACATCATGGACATGACGTTGATAAACATTGTGTACACGACGTTGCACGCAAACTACATTATAGTTGTGAACATGACACCGGTAATTACCATCGTGTACAAACGCATCACATACATGACATTGATAATTAGCATCATGTACACACGCACCAAGGACATGACATAGTGTAGGCAATGTTGTACGCAAACTGCATTAACATTGTGGACATGACTCTGATAATTAGTATCGTGCACACATGCATCATGGACATGAAATAGTGTAAAAAATGCTATACGCAAACTACATATATAATTGTGGACATGACGTTAATAATTAGCATCATGTACACACGCACCATGGACATAACGCTAATAATCAACATTATATACACGCATCGTGGACATGACATAGTGTAGATGACGTTGTACAAAAACTGCATTATCATTATGGACATGATGCTAATAATTAGTATCGTGTACACATGCATCATGGACATGCATAGTATAGACGGTGTCATACGCAAACTACATTATCATTATGGACATGACGCTGATAATTAGCATAATGTACACACGCATCATGGACATGGCGCTGATAAACATTGTGTACACGGTATATCATGGACATGACATTGTAATACTCACGCGCTTGAACATGCGCGTTGGAGGTTAAACTGGAACAAATAATTTCTCTCTCATAAATAAAGTCCACCCATAACACCAAGTGCACTTTTCTACAGTTACACTCTATAAAGTGCACTACAGTGGAAGTCCCTCTTTAAATATTATATGTAAGAACATAAAAAACCGAATTAAAAAAATGCGATTTAAAAGTTTTGTTAAACAATTTTAAATAAGACAAAAAAGATTAGTAAAGAAAACATATACGGAGTCGAATACTTTTTTCTCTTAATTATGTGCGATTTTAGAATCAAATGATACAACTGCAACGAGACTGATTCACAAACACTTTTGAATTGGAATCTACAAACTTAGTGTTACGGTATAATTTCATATATTTAGCTTACGTTTCGAAGAAGAAGACAATAGATATTGAAGAAAATTTTTGTGAGAGAAAAATGTGAATTACTAAATAAGAGGGCTCGATTATATAGCTAGAGGGAAGCGATTACATTTCTCAAGAGGTGGAAGCCACTACAAGAAAATAAACAATTAACAATTGATTTTAGCGACTATGCAGTAAGTTGCTAAACTTAGCAACTGGTTTGCGAGTATTTTACAACTTATTTACAACTGTCGAAATTTAATCGCAACTCAGTTGGCAAAAAGAGTCCAAAACACGGAGACGTAAAATAGTGGCTAATTTTGTGACTAATTAGTGAATGTTTTATGATTATGCAATACATGCACTAAGTAATGAAAAAAGAGTGACAGTTTTGCAACATAAGTTTTTTTTAAAAACTGTTACTCGCAAATCAGTCTATAAATTTGCAACTATTTTGCGACTATAACTACTTGTCGTAAAATAGTTGCTATTTGGTTGCTAATACCCACGTGTTTATGGCGTTTTTCGGTGTAACTAAAAGTAACAACTAATTCTACAGGAGCAAATCAGTTACAAAATTGTAACAAAATAGTGACTGATTAACGACTTATATATTAGTGACATATATTAAATTTAGTAAAAATTAATTTAAATTCCAACTATAAAACTTATTTATTTGATAAACGAGTCGCTAATCAGTATCTAATTTGGAAACTAATTAGCAATTGTTTTTAAGGAAAAAACACGTGGTCGCTAAATGGAGGCGAATTTAGCGACCGATAAGCAACTATACTTACAGTTGCAATTTTCTAAACATTTTAGGTCATCTTCTCCTTTCTTTTCAAAATCATCGCCGCCTCCTTTGTAAAAAAATTGATTTATCTGATTTTCTAAGAAATCGCCACTGATTTTCTTCAACGACAGCCATGACCGACATCATAAAGTTTTCACGTGGCCGTGGATGCCATTCTTCTTCCAAACGATGGTCATCTCCAGCTTCTTCTAGTGGTAATTCTTCTAAAATTGGTGCTCATCCGGTTAGATATACCTTGAGCTCGATGTCGATCGCGGGACAATCGCTCATATCCCATCTCCGACGACGCCTCAATCAGTCTCTTCACCACATCTTCTGCAACAACCTCAGCAGCAACAAATTTCAACAGTTCTAGTTCCACGGGTAGAAGATCTGCCACAACCGTCTCCTAAAATGCCCAACGGAAAAAGACCAAGAAATGGCATGCCAAATTAATCAAAATTATTATATTTTGATTGATGATCTGTTGCGTACGCCGGGTCGGGATACTTATTTACCGAAATTGAATTCTTTCCTGATGGAGAAAAATATATGGTAATTGATTTTATGTATAACTTATGATTTTGGATTATGATTTAGGAAATTTTTAATTGTGCTTTAGATTTGATTGTATGGTCAGTGAGTAGTGATTTGGATTTTAATTGTTAGTTAATATGCGAAATGTTAGTTAGTATGAAAATTAGTATGAGAATTGGTAATTGGTAATTTGTTTTGGATTGTATGGACACACAATTTTTGGTAATTGGTAACTGATTTTTGGTTGTAGATTTGACCGTGACAAGGGAGCTTTGACTCTAAAGATATCCAAATTTTTGAAAAGAAAATTTGATTGTCCTTATTATAGTTGGTCCATTATTAACAAAGATATAAAAAATCCATATTTCATCGATTTCGTGGTATGTATCTTGATATTTTAAATGTAATTTGATATCTTGATATTTTATAGCATGATTATAATTGGGATTCAATTTTAACATTACAAGTTCGTCATGAGTTCGAAGATGTTTGTCAACAACGTCTAAAAGAAATGGTCAGTAAAGCAAGGTCGGAGAGGCATAAACGACGACCTCGTTGAATTTTAGAATATCTATGGACGATAATGTGTGTATATTGGGATACAGATGATGCCAAAGAGAGGAGCAGTACTTCATCAAGAAATGTAAACCTTGATGGACTTGGAAACCGTGTGCATTTGGCGGGCCAAAAATCCTACATACAGATTCAACAAGAAATGGTAATGTAAAATTTTTTAAAATGTTAACTAATAGTGAATAAAATTTTTTACTTATTAGAAACTTGAGTTGGGAAGATCGATGACAATTAGAGAATTCTTTATGAAGACAAATATGCGAGATGACTGTACATATGTGAATTTGAAGTCAAAACAAATCCGTGAAGCTTACCGGAAGAATTTAGATGCAATGCTAGCTAAAACTCAAGAGGAGACTTATGATGATACTTCTCAACATCAACCACCTACAAGAAAACAACACAACGAGTTATTCATTTAGGTATTAAACTTTATATTATATCTAACTTATCATTTGGTTTTTGTCGTTGTTGTTTAATTTATTGTTTTACATTGTTATTTGTCGTATTATACTCAAACCAAAGACAGTGGAAACATGTATGGAATTGGTAATCTATCAAAGATTTACGGAAAAGGAGGCAAGAGGCACAATGATGCAAGTTCAAGTGCATCATTTGTATCATTCCAAGAACAATTGCTGCGGCTAAACAACAAATTGAGGAGCAATCAACTAAGAATGCTCGACGTGATGAGATGTTCCAAGCCAAAATGGTCGTCGTGATGCTGAAGCTGCTCAGCAACGTGGAAAGATTCAAGACTTGGAAGTGGTTGTTGGCTTTTTGAAGGAGAAAAATCCAAGTTTTGCTACGTATTTGGAAAGATATCGGAGTTCCACATCCAAACCATCAAACTAGTTTTTTTATTTCATTCGTATCTTATAACAACATGACTTTTAATTTTTTAATACTTATTATTAGTATTTTAAATATTTTAGTTTCATATAAAATTCAAAATAATTTTTAATTAAAATATTAATAAATAATTTCATGATATAAAAAATGACTACAAAGTTACAAAGTAGTTGCAAAGTATTAGTGACTATTTTGCTACTATAACACAAAAGCAGATGCAAATCAATTGCTAAACTAAAGAGACTGTTTTGTGACTACGGAAAAAGCGCAGTCGCTTATTATCTGCAAAGAAAGAGTAACTTATGTGCAACTACATAACACGGCCGATACAAAAAAGTCGCTAATTTTTAGCAACTGTTTTGTGTCTGTTTATCTTTGAATTAGAAAATTCTCAAATCAGTTACAAAACAGCAATTCCAAAGTAGTGGCAAAATTTGGGGATTGCTTTGCTGCTACTGTTTTTGTTTAAGAAGTCAATGGCAAATCAGTCGCTAAACGGAGCGCACAGTGTAGTTGCAAAATGATTGCAAATTAGCGACCATTTGCGACTACCTAATTTAGCGATATATGTCGTAGTTGTCACTTGTCAATCAGTCTCTAATCTTGATTTAGCAAATTTTTTGTGACTATGTGTGTAGTGGCAAGCTACATGTTTTCTTATAGTATCGTAAGTTGAGGCAAGAATCTCATCGTGAATGACGGGATCCCCATTCAACCATTTTGCGCAATATAAGAGATCCGGTTTGATTAGGGAATTTATTCAGTTTGTTTTTAGTTTTTTACTAAACTTAATTGAAATCAATTAAAACAAACCATAGAATGTCAGATAAATTATTTTTCCAAATCGAACCATAGAAAGTCCTCAACATCCCTTGTTGCGCCGCGTTATGCCAAACCGACTAGGATTACGACAACGGTGCCGCACACATATAGATGGTACATATATCCCATGCACTATAATGCACTCAACCAATTTGAATTTCTACTTAAGTTCACCCATTTAAATACTAAAAAGAAATTTCCTAATCTTCTAATATGAAATACAATGCACATGTTGATAGTCATGTTCCTAAGTCTCATCCATCGGTTGATTTTGTTTAAGATGACGATTGAGGACTTTGTATAATGTGGATGAAACTGTTTCCGGTTTTATTGACAGAGATGTGTTATTTTGTGAGTTATATTAACAAAATACATATGATATCATAAGTATAAACTCATATATATATATTATTTTTTTTGTAGATTCGAGATTTTTAGAAAATACATAAATAAATTCATTATTTGGATGATGTATGGTCTTCTGAGTCATTCCTTTATATGACATCTCTTTGTCAGTCTAGTCTCTTAGTAGTCATGAAGGCCGCAAATACTAATGGTATGCACTTCTCATTCACAAAACCGGAACAGTGACCACAATCAGAATCATGCCTATAAGTAGATAAAAGGGACAATTTTCAGAAGCCACATGGACTTTAAAAAATGAATAGGCCACATATACTTTTATTTTAACATACTTTTTTTATTTCATCATAAGAGTTGAATAAAGGGAAATCCCAGAATACAACAGGAAGTACTACATTTTGAGACAAACCAAAAGCCGGCAAGCTAAGAAATGCCTCCGGAGCCACAAGGTGAAATACAAACATAGGACAACTAAACGCTAACCGAAAATGAAATCTAACAAAAGCAACAAACCTAACCAGCCAAAAGAATAGACTCCGGTAACCAACATCAATAACGCAAGAGCACGGCCAATGGAGCGAGAGCGGTTGACGAAGATTAAGCTTTGCATCAGGAAACAAGCCTGTATAAAGAAAGCCATCCTAAAGCCAAAAGCGAAACCAAGATCAAGAAAAGGTCTTACCGACGACCAGGAGAAGCTTGAACTGGATAGATGCCGGAGATGCGGAAAAGCCCAAAAGAGGAGATAAGGGAGGCTGATAAAGGAAATCGACCAAGACAGATTCCACCGCGAAAGCGACCAAAACTAGAAAGCCGAGAAACATGAAACACCAAGCCTAAAAAAGCTGGCAGCAACAATCGGTAGCGAAGAAGGGACTTTTATTTTAACATATTTAAATCATAAGTTATTTGTTAAAATATTTTAATCATAGGTTGACGTGAGAACAATTTTTAAAATGTTTAATTCACAAAACTGATATAGATTTAAATCTAAAAATATTTAAAATTAGTAACTACGTCAAAATTATGAAGTTAGATCTAAATTCAAATCGATATACATCGAATTTCAAAAAATATCTTCTTTTTTCTTCTTTTTTTTCCTAACGATCTTTAATATTTTTTATTTGAAAAAACATAAAAATCAACAAAGAAAAGAATAACCTTATTTCGTTAATTTTATTTTACTTTACCTTAATTTCTTAGGGATTAAACCCGAAATTAGTAGTCTTACTTATGATATATATCTGTAAAGAAAATTATGTGATTTGAAAACTAATTAAATTAAGTGAATTTTAAGAATGATCTTAGTTAAAATAAAACACAAATTATATTTTTGAATATCTATTTTTTATTATCTTTGTTATATATGTTGTGAAGCAATACAATTTTTATATAACTTAATATTTTTATTAAAAAAAGCCACAATTTATTAATTTTTCCTAAGTTTCAATGAGTTTTGTCATGGTGAGAAAGGAAAATATGTGTACAATGCGATAGCGTGTAGTTTCTGAAAGGTCAAAAATTTTTCAGAAAGTTTTTTTCTTTTTCATATTTATGTTTTAAGAATTTTCAATTACCTAAAAAAAACTTAACAAATACATATCCTAATTTAGATCCTTGAGGGTGTGTCTCATTCCTAACTGGATGTTTTGGCCGCAATCCACACCAATAAGATGACCTTTGAGATGTAGGACCGTTTGTTTAAAGAAGTCGTTGAGACTGCAAAAAGTAGTACCGAAGAGATCTGCCTAAGCCAACCGCAAACCGAAGGATTGACAAACCAAGTACCAATCAAAATCGTACAATATACTTATAGAGATAAATTTATTTAAATTAAATTCTCATAAGGTTATTTATTAAATTATTATACTAACTAATTTTATTAATAGTTTGCAGAGGACACAAATAAGAAAAGTCACTTATTTAGTTAAAGAAGTGTAGCCAGCACCTTCAAATAGGAGCGTTCAGGATCGTCACAAGGCCTAGTATATTGCAGTGTGTGATTTGATCAAAATTTTTATTTTACAGATTACGGCAGCGTATGGGGAATCTTTAAAGGAGAAGAAAGATCGAATTGCAACTCCAGAGCCCACAACAGAGCAACACAAGGAAATGAACCGACGACAAGAAGTAACAAGTTGACACCAAAATGAGGAGATCGCGAAGTTTATGGAAGAGATGCATAGCCAGATGGACTTTTGGATAGTTTGAGCGGTGGGCGTTTTTTTAGATTCACTTTTATTTACTTTTTGAACAATTTTACCATTTATGAATTTTTGGCGTTTAATTTTAAGTTTAAAAGTCCAATTTTACTTGTGGTTTTTATTTTAAAATTAATTTTAAGATTTTTTTATTTTTGTCTTCAATTTTATTTTTTATAAAATAATTAAAATGAAACTGGAAAAAAATTTACTTAAAAAGTAAGCCATTGAAAATTCGTCGATTTCATTTCGTCATAAATCTGACGATTTCATTTTCATAGAAAGTCTGTCAATTATAATTTGTCTAAATGTCTGTCATAAATTATTAACATATTTCCAGGGATAAACCAATTGAAAATTTCGTCATAATAAATATGTTGAAAATTTTATTTTCGATATTAAATTTCAACAATATGTAACCGACATATGTTTTTCATTTCAATTCTGTTGATAGATTACGCAAAGATAAATTTTTCAATTTTGCTACATTTTCTTGTAGTATAGTAAACCGTGAGGATAAGAGTGCGCTAAAAATCTGGCCATGAAACCCAACATGCAGATCACCGATCTTCTTTTGCAACAAGCACAAATCTCATAAAGGAAAAAATACATGATAAATATAATTTGACTTTTTGTACATATAAATATCTATTACTACATGTTAGAAAAGTTAGTGAAGATTTACACTCCAGACGAACTCTTTTTAGTGGAAACCAAAAACTGTGATGATGTAGTGCATGATGTGGCAGCGCGGTTGGGTTATGTTAATGTTAAATGTGTATCGCCTTTAGGCATGGAGGGTGGGATAGCTTTATTCTGGTCTCGATTTGTTTCTGTAACTGTTATTTCTGCTGACTCTCGTCTTATTAACTGCCATGTTAATAAAAATCACATTTCCTACTATTTGTCAGGTATTTATGGTTCTCCAATTCGTAAATTCCGTCACATTTTGTGGGAAAGATTAAAACGAATCTCTACACAACGTCATTGACCGTGGTTAATCTGTGGAGACTTTAATGAAGTCCTTAACCCTCAAGATACTCAAGGTGGTAATCAGCGACAATCTTGGAGCCTACGAGATTTTCGTACCATGGTGAATACTTGCAATCTATCAGACCTGAATTACAGAGGGAATAACATGACGTGGATTGGGCGCCGACGTGGATTCACTATACAAAGTTGGCTTGACAGGGAAATGGCTAACAATGAGTGGAAAGCTGTTTACCCGGAATCTGAAGTTGAATATTTGGAATTATTGGAATCTGATCATCGTCCGACGCTTATTCGGATTTGGAAATTCCCTGATAAAACTGGTAAACAATTTTATTTTTATCGTCATCTATGTGATCTACCTGGATTTCGTGACGTGGTTCAGTCACTCTGGAATGGCTCTGTTTCAACTTCAACAAGTGTGGGACAATGTATCATCAATTGCCGTAAGGGTATAATTTGTTGGAGTCGCAGACAAAATCTTAACGCTAGACGCCATATTAGTGAATTTCGACAACGTATTGAAACTGCAACTATGGATCCATGTACTCCGCTTTCCTTCATAAGACGACTCCGACAACAACTGAATCATGCCTATGATATGGAAGAGCAATTTTGGCAACAAAAAAGTTGTAATGTGTGGCTCTCCAATGGCGACCGTAACACACGGTTTTTTCATGCCGTCACAAAGAATATACGTGCCAATAATCGCATTGATTCTATATATTCTACTAGTGGAACACTGCTATAAGATGCTAATGATAAAGCTACTGAGGCAGTGGACTATTTTAAGCATCTATTTACTTCCAACGTTGCTCATCCACCTGATAATGTTCTTAATGTCATAACACCTTGTGTTACAGACACAATGAATACCCAATTAATTAGGCCTTTCCAGTCTTTGGAAATACAAGCAGCTCTTTTCTCCATTGATAGTTTCAAACCCCTGGACCGGATGGGTTTACTAGTCTTATCTTTCAGGAATATTGGGATTCCATAGGTTCGTTTGTTGAACAAGCCATTCAGGAGTTCTTCACAACTGGAACTCTACCGATTGGAAGTAATCACACTCATTTATGTCTCATTCCGAAGATTGGCCAACCGCAAACAATGAAGGACTTTCGCCCTATTAGCTTATGCAATGTTTTGTATAAGATAATTTCTAAACTATTAGTCTCTCGATTAAAGCCGATATTGGGTTCACTAGTGGCAGAGAATCAGGTGGCTTTTATTCCCAACAGGTTTATTACCGACAACATAAGTATAGCCCACGAAGTGTTTCATTCTCTTAAAGCCCGTAAACGTTGCGCTAAGACTTACATGGCTGTAAAAACGGACATAATTAAATCTTATGACCGGTTGGAGTGGGGATTCTTAGAACAAGTAATGCGTCGGAAGGGTTTCTGTGAGAAATGGATACAATGGATTCTCCAATGTGTTTCTTATGTTTCCTTTTCGGTCATGATCAATGGACGGCCTTTTGGCTACTTCCACGCGGAACGTGGGGTGAGACAAGGCGACCTGCTCAGCCCCTACCTGTTTATACTATGCTCAGACGTTCTCAGTCTGCTCATACTTGAAGCAGAGAATACCAGAAAATTGCAGGGTATTAAACTCTGTAATGGGGGACCATCTATTTCACATATGCTCTTTGCAGATGATTCTTTGTTCTTTATCAGAGCAAATCGTTCGAACAGCTTACAATTGAAACATATCTTGGACCGATATGAAATGGCATCGGGACAATCCATCAATTACGCCAAATCTACCATAACGTTTGGTAATCTGGTCTTCTCGCAACACCATACAGCAGCTAAGCAGATCTTACAAATCCCAAATTCAGGGGGTGGTGGGAAGTACCTTGGCCTCCCTGAACAATTTGGAAGACGAAAGAAGGACATGTTCCAATATGTTAAAGACAAACTGATTCAACGTCTATCAGGCTGGAAAATTTGATTTTTAAGTCAAGCAGGCAAGGAAGTATTAATTAAATCTGTTGCTTTATCTTTACCCATATATTCCATGAATTGCTTTAAATCCCTGTGGATCTCTGTAAAGATTTAGAAAGATCAATAATGAACTTCTGGTGGGGTTCTACTTCTACTAGAAGAAAGATGCCATGGGTGGCTTGGGACAAATTGTATTATCGAAAGAAGGAGGGTGGATTTGGGTTTCGAAATATACACCATTTCAACAGAGCTCTACTAGCCAACACAGTATGGAAAATCATGCAAAGGCCGTCATCTCTTGTATATCGAGTATTAAAGGCACGTTATTTTCGAAATACAGATATTATTATGGCACCAACTGGAACTAAGCCATCGTTTGGCTGGACTTCAATGCAGTTTGGATGCTCATTACTCCGATTTGGGTGGATACGTACAGTAGGGGATGGACATTCACTGTCACTTGGTACAGATAACTGGTTACCTGTAACTCCACCAAGGCCACCACGTCTGCTGTCTCCAACTTATAGACAACTCCTAGTCTCTGCTTTGAAATCCGACTTTGATAAACAATGGAATCTCGATGCTTTACAAGCCTTTGTTACTCTTGAAGATCACCATCTTATTAAGAATATTTATATATCTCCTCTCCGTCCTCATTCCGGTTGGATTTGGACTTTTACACCAAAAGGGCATTACTCTGTTAAATCTGGATACTGGGTTTCTCTTGTGAACTCCATGTCTGCAAATCCTCCTCTGCCTCCTTTATATTCTTCTCCAAAAGTCACTTCTCATATCTGGACCCTTTCTATTGTACCTAAACTACAACATTTCTTGTGGACACTTGGATCTAGGGCCTTGGTTGTTGCTTCTCACCTTTGTCATCGGGGAATAGCTGTGGATCCTTTTTGTATTCGTTGTTGTAATGTGGAGGAGGATAGAAACCATGTTTTCTTTGCTTGTCCATATGTTGTACAAACATGGAGAATTGGTGGATTTGACAATGCTAACTTCTTACTGCCTAATCTTTCTTTTGAAGACAAATTACTTAAGTTATTGCAATTCAAACCATCAGATACATCGGATTCACTTCATCGTTATTTGCCTATTTGGATTCTATGGAGAATATGGAAGACTCAGAATGTACTTTACTATCAAAGGAAGTTAATTCTATATGTTGATACTGTTACTCGAAGTTATGCAGATGTTCAAAGCTGATTGTTATCTTTACCAATGTCTGCTAAAAATGCAGGTTCACTTAATGTGCCGAATAATTCCTCAACTATACAGAGGTGGTTACCTCCCCCATGTGATGTCTTCAAGTGTAATTATGATGTCTCTCATCATATTGGTAACGCTAACTCTGGAATTGGATGGATAGTAAGGGACTTCAGGGGAAACTTTATCCATTGTGCTTCGGCAAAATTTCAGGGACGCCATACTGTTGAAGAAGCTGAAGGAACAGCCCTGTTATGGGCGATGCAATGTGTGTGGGCATTAGGCTATACAAAGCTGATCTTCGAAGGTGATAATCTGGGACTCAATCGATTGCTTCAAGGTCAAGAGTCGAATAGAAAGCTACAAACAATATGTTTCACCATATTTAAATGGAAGTCTATGTTCACATATGTTGCTTTTACACATCGAAATCGAACTGCAAATAGCTATGCTGATAAGTTAGCCAGTCATGCTTTGTCTATGCCCCAACTTTGGGCAATTTATGCTAGTTGTCCTGTCTTTATGTTAGAGTCTATAAATATGGATAAGAATCTTTGATATAATGAAGAATTTGTTGACAAAAAAAAAGTTATAATTTTTAATCAATTTTTATAGGAAATGCAATTTGTTAAACAAACACGATGACATATTGTGATATGTGAGGGGATAATAATTAAAAAAAAAAACTATTTCTTTTTAATGTTTCTATAATTGGTTTTTTTAATTGTTATATTTTGTACAAATAAATATATTTTATAAATTGAATTACTCCAATAATTCAAAACTTTATAAGTAAATAAAAGATATGCACTCGCATAGTAGATGATCAAGTTCAGTTTCTAATATAATAACAAAATAACATAAATGACACAGTAATTCAAAATCATCCTTTATTCCCTATAATTTTGTTTGAATGTAAAATTTGACAATTACTGAGGGAGAATTTACGTTTGTTAATAAGAGTGCAAGTCCTTTTCTTTCTAAACGCAAATTGTTTGCCACAGCAAGCACCACTTGGATAATAAATTGTTTTCAACTAACATTTGTCTTAAAATAACAGTAATAGTTTACGATTATAAAGTTTTAAAGTCAAACCTTCATAGAAAACGTGGCAAGCTCCTCGATCTCCACTTGCCCCTCAATGATTTTTTTGTTACTATAGAAGTGTAATATTGTATAACATAAACAAACGGCCAAAAAACAACGACAACAACAAAAAAAACAACCAAATGAAAGTGGACAACATCTTATTTATCTACGTTAAACTATATGGTTCGAATGATAATAACAAACTAAACGATGTTAGTAAAAAAAATAAACAGAGCGGTGCTGTTGGGAATATCCTGAAATTTTATGTATTTACTCTAGTAAAGTTGTAACGTTAAAGGTTTAACAATTATATAATATTAGGTGGTTATAATGTTTTG
>OVBE01002659.1:0-29738 GCA_900406425.1 Iberis pinnata
CAAATCTCTTGTGTCAATTTTGTTCATTACGGTTTCTTGAGATTCAAGCAAAAGCAACAAAACATTAACAATTCAATTAATCGTCCGTAGTGTAACTGTTAATGTGACTTTGAATCCCATGATAAAACCGATATCAAAACCGATATGCACACTCAAATATCGGATTAACAACGAACGTAAAATTTACGTACAAACTCGAGAAACTTACAGTAACAGATCGATGGTAGAGATGTAGAGTGCGTTGAAGATGAAAGTTTCAGTTTTGGTTTTCTTTCCCTTCTCGAAAAATCTTTGCAAAATTTTCTTTGTAAGAAATATTTTTTTGTTACTGTTCGAAGCGGAGAAGAAAACATTTTTTATAAACCAAAATTAAATTGAACATTTGCAATATTTCGGTTTGTGCCTATTGGATCAGCACACGTTCGGTTTATAAAACATTGGGCCGAGAATTATGTAGGAGTTGGACCGAATTTGGGTTAAGAATATTGGAGCCAAGAAATGGGCCGAGAATGGGTTGTAATTTTTTCGTAAAAATTTTTCCCAGAAGAAACTTATTTAATGGACCTTTGGTCCAATCAACCCTACGACCCGAGACTCGTGACTGCACCGTGCCGAATCAAGCGAGCGGCAACGGTGACGCGCGCGTACATGGTTCTCTTCTCTCACTTCCATCATGCATAGTATCAATTTGCTACTCAGTTGTGAGTATGATATAAATATACTCTATATATACCTTAAAACTTTCTCTTCTAAGCAACGTGGGACAAATGATTTTGTTGACTTTTCCAAGTTTCAATCATCATATTTTGATCTCACATTTCTCATTCAAGATAACTTCAAATTTAACAAAAGAGTAGTTCACCTTGTAGCCCAAACTACAAGCATTCCAATGAACTCATAATCTTATAATTTCGGGCAACGATCTTGCCGGAATATTAATTAAAACAATGACACTTAAGCCTAGATTGGAAATGAGTTTTCGGAGAAGTTGTGTTATACAACAACGGACTCGACGCCAATCAACAATGTATTTATAAGGAAGCACACGTGTGCCATATTTGTTGTAACTGCCTATATCTCATCTGTGTTATAATGCTTGGAATGTAAGAGTTTTCTCTTATTTTTTTGTTTTTTTTCTTCATTCAAAAATTTAAAACTTTTTAAATGAAAAACAATTAAAATCATTTATAGAATATTTTAGCGTACAACAAGATGTTTTAATATATTTTACCTGAAATTATAAATAACACATTAGTATTAATATATTATAATGGGTTTATAAAATAGAAAATTTTGAATCCTATATATAAGGGGTGGCATTCGGTTTTCGATTTTTTCGATCTTTTTTTACCAATGTGAACTGAAATAAAACTTTGGTTCGGTTCGACATTTGTTTGTTCGCGTAACCGAACAAAAAACCAAACTAAAATAAAATCAAACTAAATTACCTTAACTAAATTCGGTTAGGCATTCGTTTGTTCGTAGAACTGAGCCGAAAATAGAAATAAAATAAAACCAAACTGAATTAACCGAACAAAATTCGGTTTGGTTCGGTTTAAATGACCACCCCTACTATATATTTTTATCAAAAAATATTTATTTAGTTTTAATATTTTTAAGAAACAACTTATTTTAAGAGTCTTAAATAAATAAACTATTTTTTAAAGACAAAAAAGTTTAGTTATCAAATTCCGTTCTCAGCTTGCGTTCTCAGCTTGCGTTCTCAACTTCCGCTCTCAGCTTTCGTTCGCAACTCTCATTTCTGCTTTTAACCACTCTTCTTTTTAACACTTTACTAATTGTGCTTTTAGTCATTTGTTAAATTCAAGTTTCAACAGCCAATTACAACTTGGTCCTCGCTGGAACTTCTTTCCAAACTTTTTGTGCGAACCTGCATAAAAAAGTTAGATGCAGTTCTAATTCAGGTTCTCCACATTGATAGCATTTCGAGTGTGTGATGATTTTCCTAGATAGCAGATTATCTCTAGTTGGTAAGGCGGCTGGAGATGCTTATTAGGATAAACTTCTACAACTATTCTGCAAACTACTTAGAAGAAATCCCAAAAAACAAATGAAAAATAAGCTCAAATCTGGACACCAAAAGATTGCCGAGCTCAAATAAATCAGAGTTGACCTCTTTTCACAAAACAACTCCGACCCCTCCCAATTGGAATTAATCTGCTAAAATAAAAATCTTATTTCATTTTCACTATAGATTTTTTATTTTTTATTTTAAGTTTTAGACATATTAGTTTATATTGGATATATATACATTAAAAAGTTAAAATTTGAAATATAAAAATTTTATTTTTATTTTAACTGTCGGAAAATAGTCGGATATGCTAATTAAGATAGTAAGTTTTACTTGCGATTATTTTATTTTTTGGAGAAGATATCAGCTTTTTCGCTTAGTAGTTTCTTAGGCTAAGAGAGGTTTTCACCTTCCTTTTCTAGAGGCGCCAGTCAAAGGGATTTTCCTTTTTTCTCCTGTTCAGTAGGAAAGTGTTTAGTTTCTTTCCTTTTAGTGAAGATTTTAGTTCTGTTTTTGGTGCATCTTTCCTTTTCTTGCTGATAAAGAAAGCTTTTCGTCTAGGGCTTCCTCCTCATCCTGGCTACGAGCTTGATCTATCTTTTTAGGCAAGACTTCTGTTTGTTTCAACTATTGGATGGAGAATCAGTTGGATAAAGCGATGACGTCTCTCACGTTGGAAGATGATGAACCTATCGTTCTAAAGAACCAAGCAAAATTCAGTTCGTGTGAGTGTAATGTTATCAGTATTATCAGATGGTTAATAAATCAGAAAGATCAATCTATGAAGTCTGTTATAATTGAGTTTCTAAGAATCTAGGGTTTATACGATCGTGTAAGGTATAGCCTTGTCAGAAGATAGATTTCAATTTATTTTTAGATACGAAGAAGATCTTGAGAAGGTATTAAAGAAAGTGTGGATGCAAAATGAATGGTGTGTGTGGTTTTAGATAAATGGGTTGAAAACCGCCTGATGACTACTTATCGATCATTCCCTTATAGGTTCGGGTTAGTAACATCCCTGTAAACTACTATACAAAGGACACTTTTCAAGAAATCTCGGA
This sequence comes from Iberis pinnata, assembly GCA_900406425.1. NCBI lineage: Eukaryota > Viridiplantae > Streptophyta > Magnoliopsida > Brassicales > Brassicaceae > Iberis > Iberis pinnata. The sequence goes on from OVBE01002659.1 coordinate 3,094, forward strand.
AAAGTTGGGTAAAGTAGAAGAAGTAGCTTTCGATGAAGAGAAATCCCAAAGTAGTGCTTTTGTTCGTGTGTTTATTTGGTTTAATGTACACAATCCTCTTCGTAAATCTAAATCGGTTACCTTTCTTCAGGTGGATGAACTGAGTAAAAAAACTGATCAGATTAATGATCTTATAGTGAACAAGAAAACTTCTCAAACTATTATTGGTCCTAATGATCCTCTGTTGGGTGTCTTATCAGAGGAACAAGTAGGTTTTGACTCCTCAATTGGCCGTTTTAAGATAGACAAAGTTGTTCTAGATGAAATGCGACAGTACCTCCAAAACCAAGATCCAACATAACGAAAAGCTAGAGAATTTTGCATTCAAAAATCTGTTACAGACGTGGATAATAATCCTCAAGGTCAAAAGACGTTGCTACGTATGGAAAGATTTACTACAAACCTGAATAAAGATAAAGGCTTAGTCTTTAGTGCAGAGGCTTTCCCGAAGACGAGCCCATGCTCTGATAAAGTGCTAGCCTCGGTGATTAAAGCTGGTGGAGCTCTCTATTGTAGCACTTTTCCTAGACCCTCATCTTCAGTTGACGAGGCTGCTTTGCTTTTTGATAATGGTACTACGGGTTTTAAAGAGGGGCCATCTGTGTCCTCTTCTTCTGGAACCAGTAAAAAGGGTAAGCAACAGAGAAAGAGACCATCATCGTGAACACGGAAAGAGCCACTGAACTATCTTTAGAGAATCCTGGTGACTTAAGGTCTCTTCTATCAGCAGAACGTAAAGCTTCTGGAGATGAGTGCTCTCCTTCCAAAACACTCAAAACAAAAGAAATTTTGGTGGTCCTGGAGAAGGGACCGCTACCGTACCAATAGGTGTTTTGAGTTGGAATTGCCAAGGGCTGAGGAACCCTTGGACAATTCGTCATCTTTTGGAAATGCGAAAAGAACATTTCCCGGACATTCTCTTCCTCATGGAGACGAAAAACTCAGTGGATTTTGTCTTGCAGGTGTTTGTGTGGCTTGGTTATGATAATATAAAGGTGATTGACCCGGAAGGTCGTAGTGGCGGGTTAGCGATCTTCTGGAAAAAAGATGTGTCTCTAGAGTTTCTTGTTGAAAATAAAAATGTAATGGATATCAAAGTCACAGAAAAAGATAAAGTTTGGTTTCTCACTTGTGTCTACGGGGATCCGGTACACAAGTGGAGAAAGTATGTGTGGGAACGGCTTATGCGATTGGGGTTAGAAGAAAAACTCCTTGGTGTATGATTGGTGATTTTAATGCTATTAAATCCAATGAAGAGAAGCTAGGAGGTCCAAGAGACGGGTCACATACTTCCAGGATTTTAACGACATGTTAAGTGCATGCGATATGAGAGAAATCGGTAGTAGCGGTAACAAATTTTCTTAGGCGGGTAAGAGGTGTGATAAGTGGATTCAATGTCGAGCTTTGGAAACTCGGTTTGGTTTGATGCCTTCCCTCAATCATACCAGTGGTTTTTTGAAAGAATCGGGTCGGATCATCGCCCTATTTTACTCGAGTTAAATTCAGATCAAATTCATCACAAAGCGCTCTTCAGGTTCGATAAACGTTGGGCTGAGGACCCAGAAATGTTCATTACGGTCCATAACAGAGTAATGGAATGTAGAAGAGCGATTGTAAGTGGAAAAATTCGAAGGACACTAACTCCAAAGGAAGAATTAAAGAACTTAGAGTTGAACTTGAAGAGGAATCTAGTAAGCTAGATGCTAACTTCTGGAAAATGTCTAAGTTAAAATCTGAACTAGCATCTGCTTTTAGGCTAGAAGAAGAGTTTTGGAGACAAAAGAGTCGAGAGAAATGGCTTCAAAGTGTGACAAGAAATCCAAAATATTTCACTCTACAGTTAAAGCGACTCGAGGACAAAATAGAATTGACACTCTTAGTGATGATGAAGGCTTGTGTCACACTACTGAAGAAGGAAAAAGTTTGGTGGCAATACGTTATTTTAAAAAGTTATTTGCAGCATCGGCTCATGTACCAATTGAAGTTTTTGATACAATCCTCAATGGATTTCAAAGTAAGGTTTCAACAAAGATGAATGATTCACTTTCTCTGGAGGTTTCTGCAGATGAAATCCATCAAGCGATGTTAACCATTAATAGTAATAGTGCTCCGGGTTTATATGGTTTCTTTAAAACGTAGTGGGAGATAATTAAGGATGAGGTCACTGCTGAAGTGAAAGAGTTTTTTACTATAGGAAAGTTCCAGGAAGAATGGGGTCTTACTCGCATTATTCTAATCCCTAAAGTGACTAAATCAAGCAAAATGAACGAGCTTAGGTCTATTAGTTTGTGTCAGGTGGTGTACAAAATCATTTCAAAAGTTCTTGTCCATAGGCTTCAACCAATTCTTCACCAACTTGTCTCCCCAACCCAAACGGCTTTTGTGGCGTCAAGACTAATATCTGATAATATTTCCATAGCGCATGAAGTGATTCATGGCCTTCACACTTTACCAGAGATAGCATCGGATTTCATGATGGTCAAAGCTGATATGTCAATGGCCTATGATCGGGTTGAATGACAATTTCTAGATGACATTATACGTCGATTAGTTTTTTGTACGCAGTGGCGGGAATGGGTGTTGAAATGCGTTACAAGTGTAAGATTTAAAGTTTAATGGGCAATTTTATGGTTCAATCACACCTTCCCGGGGATTACGGCAAGGAGATCCGCTTTCCCTTTTTCTCTTTGTACTGGGTACAAAAGCTCTAATTCACATAATTTCCAAGGAAGAGGCAGGTAAGCGAATTACAGGAGTGTCTTTCCATTCCTCGAGTCCCTCTATCTCACATCTATTCTTCGCGGATGATAGTTTATTTATGTGAAAAGCGTCAAGAGAGGAATCAAGAGCTCTTATGACGTGTTTAAAGAAGTATGAAATCATTTCAGGACAAATGATTAATATCTCTAAATCGTCCATTACCTTCGGAGATATGGCCAATGTTGGTAAGAGACACTGGGTACAAAACTTCACCGGAATAATGAATTTGGGAGGTGATTGCAAATATCTTGGGCTGCCGGAATGTTTGAGTGGGTCGAAGCTACAACTCTTAAATTTCATCAAAAAAAATTATCTCAGCGTTTGTCGGGTTGGTTTGAGAAGACATTGTCCCTAGGCGGTAAAGAATTCCTCTTTAAGTAAGTGGATCTTGCTTTACCTGTCTATGCTATGGCGTGCTTTCAATTTCCCAAAACTCTATGTAAAACGTTAACAAACATGATCATGAATTTTTGGTGGAATGCGGATGCCTCTAACCGAAAGATTCATTGGCTTGCGTAGGATAAAATGATTCTAGCTAAAGAAATTGGAGGTATGGGTTTCAAGGATCTTAGCATTTTCAATCAAGCCATTCTAGCAAAGCAATCTTGGAGAATGTTAATGGACCTTTCTAGTATGTTCACAAAAGTTCTTAGAAGCAGATATTTCCCAAATGGTGATATATTATCTGCAGTTTTGGGAAAGAGGCCATCCTTCATTTGGAGAAGTGTGTTACATGGAGGAGCTTTAATGAAGAATGGATTAATTAAATGTATCGGAGATGGTAGGGATACGTCTATTTGGAAGGCGTGCTGGATTTGGGATAAAAATCCACGCAAACCTCTGAACTATGAATTGTATGATGATTCACAATTAAATGTGAGTGATCTTGTTGACACATAAACAAGCTCGTGGGATTTGAATCGACTCTATGCAGTTATGGAGCCAAGGGATGTTTATCTTATCCGAAAAAGACGTTCAATTGTATGCAGAGCTGATTCATATTATTGGCATTATAATAAGAATGGTAGCTTCTCTGTTCAGTACGCATATACTATTGGTTGCAGATTGACTCATAAACAGGATCTCAATGAAGCTGAAATCCAACCATCACTCAATTCTCTGTTTTCAGAATGTTGGAAAATTCAAGGTCCATCAAAAATGAAGCATTTCATGTGGAGAATGCTTAAAGGAACTCTAGCTATATCAACAAGGTTACGTGATAGAGGATTACAGGTCACAGATGGTTGTCTTTTATGTGGTGAAGAGGAGTCGATTAATCATATCTTCTTCTGTTGTTCTTTTGCAAGACAGGTGTGGGCTTCCTCCAATGTCTCGTCTCCTGCTAACGGATTCAGTTCATCCATCTATGAAAATTTGGACTTTATTTTTCAATTACAAAAAAGGCTACATGTTCCGGATGAGATACGACAAGCTCCACTGTGGGTGGTATGGCAGCTTTGGAAGAATAGAAATGAAATCCTTTTTGATGGTTCTAGAGTTCAGGCCCTTGATCTTGTTAATAGAGCTTATGATTGTGATTCTCAATGGAAAAGGCTCAGGAATGTCAAAGACTAGTCTTAAATCATACAGCAGCAACACCTGCACTATCTTGATGGCGTGCTCCCCCAATTGGTGAAGTCAAATGCAATTTTAGTTTTGATTGGTCTCAAAATCTTCAAATTGTAGGTGTTGCTTGGGTTACAAGAAATCACAATGGTGAAGTCATGGAACATAGTCGTAGATCCTATTCAAATGCGGTGTCTCTTGCTGAAGCTAAATTTAAGAGTTGGGAGTGGGCATTGGAGAGTATGGCGAGTCTTGGTTTGGAGAAGGTGATTTTTTGTTGCTCTTCTTTGGATACAATTCGTGCTCTACACAAAACAAATGATTTTCCTTCTTGGCTTGGTTTTCTTCAACCCCTCCTTACCTTCACGGTTAATAAACCCCATTGGTGCATTCAATTTGAAGAGAAAAACTATGATCGGAGAGCTTTCCAAATTGCTCACAGTGTTATAAGAGATGGTTGAATGAGTTTGTATGTTGCAACAGGTCAGCCGAAATGGCTTCAAAGTATTTTTGATAAGGAAAAAGAAGAAGCTTTTCTTTAAGTGTTCAGCTTATGTATCTCTCTTTGAGTTTTTATATCGTTGGAGGATGAATTGATTAGCTACTGTAAGGATACTTTATTTATTTCAATATAATTTCGAGAAGAAAAAAAATATAGTAATTTTTACCGAAAAACTAGTCAAATTTTAGTAAGAAAAATGGTTATATATTGCCGAGCAAAGTATTGATCAGTAAGTTGTGGCTAATCTCTCTGAATAAATTTCGAGTACACATTATATAGAAAATTGAAATAGTGTTAATAAAAAGAATAGCAATATATATATCGTATAACATACTTGTTTAATAAAGTTAAACAACACTTGTGGTTGAGTCACAGACGGCAACCAACATCGAGACATCTCCTCTTATATTTTTTTCCAAACATTTTCAATCATTTACATCCCTAACAAATCTATATATCCCTCATTTCATTAACTAAGTTGAAATTACAATATTAACCTCTGAGAAAAAAAAGAAAAAATAAATAAATAAAACTAAAATGAATTTTCGTTTAGGCGTTGAGATCTCGAGTTGCATTTGGAGGTTGCAGTCTCTTTTATTTTGTCGGAGACTTAGATTGGTTCATTGGAGTGATGACACGGGAGAGCTTACTTATCTGATTTCTCGACCTCTTCTGGGTCTTCTCTTCCACTCGAAAGTTGCTCTGCCTCGCTTACCTGATATTCCCAGTTAGAAAATGGAAAACCGATAAGTTTAAAGCTTTTCCCGATTATAAAGCTCTTGAATGAGTTGGAAAACGTTATTTGAATGGATTTAGATGTCGCACATTGGTCTTGGAGTCCATTAATTGAGTAGGTGAATAGTTGCATTATTTAGTTCGTATAGCATGGAGATCTGAAAAATCAATACGAGGAAAACTAGTGAAACTATTATTACTGATAATTGTGGTATAACTAGTAATACTGGTAGAATTTTAAAATTTTCTGCATACGAATTAACTTTTGTTGCGATGCTTTATCTATGCATAATGGATGGTATTCAATGGTTTTTGGAGGATATAATGAGCAACAATGTCATCATACACTTCAGATGCGAAGATAAAATATATTATTTAGTGTTGAAAAATGAAATAGAGGATATAAGTCTTTCAATGGTAGAAGCACGTATCTGCAAAAAGCTCGCGCTAAATGAAGGTAATGTCAAATTGAAATTGAGTTACATTCCATTGTTGGTTGGGTGTGATGAAAAATTCTTGATTTCTGATGATGGGGACCTTTGTGGTTATCTATGGTCATTTGATAAAGAGAATCGCAAGTGCTTTTTGTTTGTGGAAGTCATTAAAATGTCAGAACTTTCAGAGCAAATTTCAAGAGCCGGCAAACGAAGTTCTTTAGGAATGAATTATGACGTGTTGCATTCGAATGATGATGAAATCAGAGATGAAGAGCAAGCCATAACTTTATATGGTGGCAACAATGAAGTTGATAAACAATGCGAGGTGGAGATAGTGGCGATTGAGGAGATAGTAGAAAAATTCGTTGAAGGAGTAAATGTGGATGAAAATGTTTATGGCAATGTGGATACTGACACGCAAGACACATAAATGCATGATAGACTTGTAAATTTTCCACCTCTTGTGGAACCGATTCAGGTTATGGAGGAATAGGAAGATGGTCTTGGTTTGAAAATACAGCAAGAGTTCGTTAGTAGTAAGGCAGTGCATGAAGTGGTGGATAGAGGCGCATGTAAGAAAAAATTTGGGTTTAAGCTGGTCAAATCAGATAAAGAGTAATTAGTGTTAAAATGTCCTAAAGAAGGACGTAAATGGGGACTACGAGCTGCGAAGATTAAAAACTCTGAAATGTTCTCTATTAGAACGTACAACAAGATGCATACATGCTCTCGTGGAAGTCAGAGTAATTGTAACTGAAAGAGGAAAGGCACGCCACAGCTAGTTGCATCTCTATTGCGTGATGATTATCCAGGCCAAATGGAAACTCCTCCTCCTAGAAGTATCATGGATCTGGTGTGGACAAAACTTGGTGTCAATATATCATACTCCACTGCTTTGAGAGGTAAAAACGAAGATATCAACGTTTTGTGTGGGACTCTTGAAGATAGTTATCAGATGTTATATTCTTATTTATACATGTTAGAGAAGATCAATGAAGGGACAATAACAAGTGTGAAACTGGATGAATTAGAGAGATTCAAGTACTTTTTCATCGCTCTGGGAGCTAGCATAGAAGGTTTTAAAGTGATGAGGAAAATTCTAACCGTGGATGCTACTTTTCTTAAAAATGGATATGGTGGTGTACTCTTTTTTGGAATGGCCCAGGATCCTAATCGGCACCACTATCCTTTAGCCTTTGGTGTTCTATATGGTGAGAATAAAGATAGATGGAATTGGTTTTTTGAGATGTTCAAAACTGTTGTGCCAGATTCATCAGAGTTGGTTTTTATGAGTGACAGAAATGTAAGCCTCATCAATGCCATAGCTAATGTATTTCCGATGGCTCATCATGCTCATTGTATCTGGAATTTGCCTTAAAATGTGAAAGGTCATGCAACTAACGTCAACAAAGAAGTAGTTCAATGGAAATTTATGGAAATGGCTCGGATTTACACAGTGCATGAATTCGATGATGCTTATTCTGCTTTCAAGATTCGATTTCCTTCTGCTGCGAAGTATGTGGAGGAAAGTAGTGAGAAAGAAAAGTGGGCGAGGTGTTGGTTCCCATGAGATAGATACAATATCGACACAAGTAACATTGTGGAGTCGATGAATAGTGTGTTCAAGGATGCGAGGAAGTACTCTCTAATACCCTTGTTGGATACGATCATTAAAAAAACCGACGATTGGTTTAATGAACACAGGAAAAAAACCGTTAGAAGATCCAGTGAACGAAGACTAGTGCCTATAGTAGAAAATTATGTGCATGAAGCATGGTCGGTTACAAAAAAAATTAATTGTGTCGGAGGTAAACTCTCTCGACCTTGAATACAATGTCGTTGATACTTATGGAAAGTCCTATTTAGTGATAGGTTAAGAATATAATTCCTAAAACTAATACTGCAGAGAACAGTTCAATATAGTAAAGATAGGCTCGAATCCACAGAGACCAGAAAGCACACAATTCTGTTTTAAATTCAAATCAAGCTAAAGCATAATAATAAGATGGTTGTTTGTAGCAAATCAAAACAATAAATAAAAGCGGGTTGAAAATGATATTATAAAAAACGCTAGGCACTAGGGAAATCCATAGGTTATCAAGTTTAAAGTCAGGTTAACATGCATGATTTTTGTTTGAAAATAGTTCTCAACATGAAAAGCGAATAAAGAATAATCTCCCCTCAGAGTATTAAACCCTATGCTCGAATTACCAGAAACAAACTCTCGACTTTTTTTTAAATAATTAGATCATGCATTACAGTTCAGATTCAATTGTTCATAAGCATTTATAACAATACTCTCGCAAGTAAAAACATTTATTCATCTAAATTAGGTCAGATTTCTAAATCAAATCTCTTTGTATTTATCAACCTATTATCATGAACTAGGTGATCAAGATAATTCATGCATTAAGAAAAAATTTAGACTAAGAACCTAACAAATTCAATCATACAAGATTAATCCAAACATTCAAACATGGTTTCCCTAGAAAACCCTAAAACCTAACTAATGAACTACTCAAACATGGTAAAGGATGAACAACACAATATCAAAGAAGAACACATGATTAAAATAAGAATAGATATATAAAAGGGTTCATAAATCTCTTCTCCAAATACATGGTTCAGGAATTCTTCTCCTAGTAAAAGCTCTCAAAATTGCAAAGTATGAAAGTGTAAAAAGATAAAACCTAAGCCAAAAGATTTTATAGTTTAAAAAGTCAAAAACTATAATATGGAAGTTTTGGATAAAGTTGAGGACTTTAGTGCAAAAATTGGAAAATTCTGGTTCTTCTCAGGCAAAATGCCCGATCGGTCTCCCTAGTGTCCGATCGAGCACTTTGAAATGTTGCCCGATCATTGTTTAAATGCTCGATCGATCTGTTAGGCCGATTTTCTCCAGGAGGAAATGCCCGATCGTGCATTTTGTTTCTTCATTTAGATCATACTTCTGAAAGTTCTGAAATGCTATGAAATGTTCTGAAATGCTCCTTTAAACTCCAAAATGACCCGAACACCTAGAATCCTGAAAATACACCAAATTTGCAAGGAAAACACTCGGAATAATGCAGAATATCATACATAAATGTCCACTATTATGCATTAAAACCGTTTAATATCAACCCCCCAGACTTAGATCTTTACTTGTCCTCAAGTAAAGCAAGATTCAATCTGGAGAAGTGGTTTGAAATGGACCACACAGAAACTCACAAAATCTCAAAAACCATAAGCATATTTTCAAATTTCAAAAGACACCAATCTCAAACAACTACTTCGAGTGCACTGTTTACCACCACGAAACTAATAAATTGTTCCCTACTCTAAATCTCAAATCAATAAAGTATCAAATCATATCAACTAGAATTTTAAATTCATTTAAGTTCAGATACATGCATTCTCACCTATGGTATATCAATCAAATTACTCAATTACCTTTTCTATCGAAATGTCAATACCAAACAGAGCATCAACCGACTTCCGGTCCTGATCCTTTTTCTCCCTGTCTCACTTCTTATTTTTCTCTTTTTCTTATCTTACTTCTTCTTTGTCTTTTCTTCGCATTTCTGCGCTTTTATTTCTTTTCTTTTCATCGTTTTTTTTCTTTCTAAGCAGACGGCAATTTGCTGGGTTTGACTACAGACTTCTAGGTCACGCTTTGAACCTTTTTTCTGAACCGTATTTTTATTTTCTAAAGGGAGAGAGAGAATGGACCCGGACCGTACTGGATGAACTTGTCGATTATATAGAACACTGAAGAGAAAGGTACCTAATTCTCAGAGTATATCAACACCATAAGTAATAATAATTCAAATTTAGATTAATTTCTATCATGGTATAGAGCTAGCATCAAATCATCAATAACTCAAAAGACAAAAACTTTCAGAAACAAGCAATCAGTAATGGGGTTCCAATCCTAATCTCAGCAATCCATCTAATTAAGTAATCTAGAGAAATCGAATACCATACCCACACTTGGTTATTAATCATCATTGATTTTGATCATGGTTCCTTCGACTCGATAAGATTCAGCGAATTCAAAACGAAAATTTTGAAAAATTCATCATTTCTGACAAAACAGCCAAAATAAAACGTTAGATCCGCGTTAGTACATACTCCCTCCCCAGACTTACTTTACACCTTTCCGGTGTGAAAATAAATTAAAAAGGAAAAAATAGAAAAAATATGATAACAAAGAAAATAGCAAATAACATGAGTTCTAAATGATAGGAAAATACTAGAAATGAAATTCAGACACTCTCTCAATCAGAATGGTGACCAGATCCATCACTAAAATCTTGCTGTTCAGTATCTTCAGCATGGTATGCCTCATCATCATTGTGAAGTCTTGGTGGCCGGAAACAACTCGAAACAGTCCTTAGAATCTGCCACATCAAGCTGTTGTTGTCCCGCATCAACCTGTTGTTCCGCTACTGCGAGTCCATAAGTCATGCAATATGCTCAGCCTGAGTCATGTCATCCCGAACTAGTTTGAGGATGTACTCAAGAATCTCCTCAACGCCAGGAAACTCAGGAACATCATTAGAAACCTCATCATCGGGGCTCGCGGCTCGAGGTCGTCTCTGGTTGAGACGGCAGCGTCTTGAAAGTTGTGGGGCTTCGAGAATTGTAGCTGGAGGTCGGTTGAGATGCTCAACACCTGGTAAGAACTAAATGTTGGTGAAAGAGCTGATGCTAGTCAACTCGGGCTGCAGCAAATGGATCTCACAAATCTGACCGTCCATGTTCTCAAAGAGGTAGTCACGAAACCGAGAAAACCACTTAGTATTAGCAATGTACCTCTCATCCATCGAGTTAGTCTTCGTCTCGTGAGGAAAAAGGTGAACCGGAATCCCGAAAACTTGTAAAAGTGGGGTAATCAAGCTACTCAACATCTTGGTGTGCGTCGATTTCCTTAAAGCGGCAAATTTCCTCTCATCCAATATCTGAGCGAACAACCAACCAATGTTGGCATCATGGGTGTGACGATCTTGGTTGGTCTCGTAAGCGTCTAAAATGAAACGACTAAGATCATAATGTATGAACCTAGTTCTTGGTTCCTAAGGGAACCGGCCTCTTCCTTTCCGTAGAAAAGAACGCTGAGAATCTTACCCGTGAGACATATAGTCGAGTTGCGGATCAGTGTCATCTTCGCATTCTTCGAAATAAAATGACTGCGAGCTATGATACCCCAAAGATCATTCGGAGAGTGAAACTCGGTTGTCCGGGAAAGATAACTGCGGTGGTGGAAACCGAAAAGAGGTACAAATTCGACCATAGAGATCTTTTACAGCCACCCTAAACAAACGAACTGTACCTTGGTTTCGGATTGACGAGGATTATTAGGATCCTCGGCATTTGCACTCACGATGCAGAAAGAAGCTAGCACTTGCTTGGCAAGATCCGTGTATAGTGGGTAAGTCCGGAAAGGAAAATCACCGAGACCCATTGTTGCAAACATAGCTTCCACGTCTTGACCAGCCCCAAGAGAATTTAGAACATCTCGGTCAGCGAAACGAGAGGGCTCGAATTTAGTCTGGAGTAGGACATTGTACAACATGCCGTCAAACCTATCCCCTTTGTCGGTGATCTTCCGATTCTTCCAAGTCTTATGGTCCCGCAGCTCGGTAACCCTGAAATCAAGAGTGTTGTTTCGAAAAGGTGTTCCCGCTTCTCTTGGCCAAGGAGTGTTCATAAGTGTGGGATCAATGACCGAGTGGCTACTCGAAGCGACACCCTTTTGTTTCTCAGCGGTAGTGTACTGCTTCTTTTTGGTGGTGGAGGGCTCGGTTCATTCAGTGCAAGCCGTGGTTGGTGCTTGTTGTTTTGGAGCGCGGCAACGGGTGGTGTTGGAAGCTAGTGGTTGAGATTCGCGTTCGCGTGCCATATTCCTGAAATGAAAGAGATTCAAAAGAGAAATGAGTTTCTAGATTAATCCAAATCACATCACGCAATGAATGATAACAAGAGTTAACAAGAATTATCGACATGGAAACCAAGAATATAAAGAGCGACGAGACAATAAGAAGCAATTAGGAAATGATCGAGCAATGACTAGTTACAACTAGCAAGAATCAAGATGCTTCAAAGAGAAACCAACCAAGATATGAATCAAAAATCAATCTTAAGCAATCTATCAAGAGACCAAGGAAATGGTGAGCAATGTTTTACAGCAATGCTAAGTAAACTTAACAAGAAATCAAGTAAGAGAAGCATGAAAACGCCATATGCAATCAATTTCACACATAAAAATTAAAATTCGGAATAAAAAAAACTGAAACCAACATGAATGAGCAATAACAACCAATCTTAAATCAGCCTTAGCCATCAATTAAGCACAAACAATCATCAAAATTGAAAATTTCAACATGAAACCCAAACACCTAAATCAAAATAAAAAATATCAACCTCAATCTCAACAAATCAACCTCCTAGATATCAATTCCAACCCTAAAATCAAAAATTTCAAAGATACTCAAATCAAACCCTAATTTTTGGAATGAAAATAAGACAAATCTTAGCCATACCTTGATGAATCGATGAAACAAAGTTAAAAACGGATTAAGCACGAAAAACTAAGTGGGATGGAGCCCAAAATATTCAAAAACGGATGAGATTTGAAGGATATACAGGGTGGGTGATTTGGGAGAATATGGAGTTTGTTTGAGAAGAAACAATGGAGAATGAGAGTTGAGTTTCGCAAAAAAAAAAGGTCTAAAAATTGGTCCAATTCGAATCAAACCGGTTAATTCCAAAAATCTGGTTAAAATTAAGTTAGTACCTGGTTACCTGAAGGACTGCCCGATCGTGCACTAGTGTGCCCGATCAGGCACTTATGTTGAAAAATTCCAGGAACTATTGCCTGATCGGGCACTAGTGTGCCCGATCGTGCAGTTTCCTCATACCAAATTTTACGAATTTTCCCGATCGATCCCATCTTGCGCCAGATCAATCTCAAAAACCTGAACTTGCCAAAGAGAAATGCCCAATCAGGCACTAAGTGCTCGATCGTGCATTTGGGTCAGGGTAAAACTTTTTATTCTGAATTGTTAAAGTCTCTTCCAATTCATGAATCTCATAGAACTCAAAACTAAACATTAACAAGTTAGTAACTAAAATAGGACTGACTCAATCTATTAAGTAACTAAACTAAAACACCAAAACAGTGGGTTGCCACCCACTCAGTGTTTATTTAACGTTAATATTTTGATGGTATTACCTCTAATTGGAGGTAGGATCAGCAAGAGGTATGCCACTTACCTCTATAAGCTCTGAAATAGCTAGATAAGGCTTTAGCCTTTGACCGTTCACAACGAACTCACCATCTTGGCGATTAAATAGAACAACCGCACCATTGGGTCTCACGTCTTTGACTGTAAACGGTCCAAACCACCTTTATTTCAACTTACCAGGGAAAAGCTTCAGGCGAGAGTTATAGAGCAACACCTGATCACCTGGTTGAAAATCTCATGGGATGATCTTCTTGTCATGAGTAGCTTTAGTCCTTTTTTTGTAGATCCTGGAGTTCTCATAAGTTATGTGTCGAACTTCTTCTAACTCATGGAGTTGAACTAGACGTCTTTCTGTTGCGGTCTTCATGTCAGAGTTCAGCAACTTAACAGCCCATGCAGCTTTATGCTCAAGTTCTACATGTAGATGACAAGCTTTTCCATAAACTAGATTGAAAGGGGTAGTACCTAAAGGAGTCTTGAATGTTGTTCTGTAAGCACCAAAGAATCATATAGCTTCAAAGACCAATCCTTTCGAGATCCATTCACTGTTTTCTGCAAGATGGTTTTGATCTCCCTGTTAGAAGCTTCTACATGACCACTAGTCTTAGGATGATATGGTGTAGCCATTTTGTGTTTGACTCCATGCTTCTTGAGTAAACCATCAAAGACCCTATTCATGAAATGAGAGCCTCCATCACTGATGACTATTCTAGGTACTCCAAACCTGAGAAAAATCACATATATAAACATCTTTAGCACAACCTTAGAATCATTAGTGGGGCTAGCAATTTCTTCAACCCACTTAGAAACATAATCAACAGCAACAAGGATATAGAGATTCTTATGAGACAAAGGGAAGGGCCCCATGAAGTCAATTCCCCACACATCAAAAACCTATACTTCTAAGATGAAGTTCTAAGGCATCTCATTGCGGTTTGAGATGTTTCCCTGTCTTTGGCATGAATCACAACAAGAGATGAAAGCATGAGCATCCTTGAACATTGTAGGCCACCAGAAACTTGCTTGAAGCATCTTAGAAACAGTCTTGAATGTAGCAAAGTAACCAGCATATCAGAACAATGGCAATGGTATAAGATATTTAGAATCTCATCCTCAGACAGACATCTCCGGAACATCCCATCTAAATACAGCTTGTAAAGATAAGGTTCATCCCAGTAATAATGTCTGACATCCCTTAAGAATTTCTTCTTTCGGTAACCTGTAAAGTCATGTGGTTTAATATCAGTAGCAAAGTCACGAAACCAAGGAGTAATTATTGTAGATTTAGAGAGTTTAGGGGTAGATAGGTTCTCATCCACTCTAGTGCTAATAGAATAGATATGCTCCTCAGGTAGGCTATCATCAATTGGAACCTCATCTTCCACTCTCAATCTTGATAAATGATATGCAACTCCATTCTCTATCCTTTGTTTGTCTTTGATCTCCAAGTCAAATTCCTGCAAAAGCAAAGTCCAACGCAGTAATCTGGGTTTCACATCTTTTTTGTTCATGAGATACCTCAAAGCCGCATGATCGGTATGGACTACTACTTTGGATCCTACTAGATAGGATCTGAGCTTCTCAGATGCAAAGACTATTGCTAGTAATTCCTTCTCAGTGGTTCCATAATTGCATTGAGCTCCATCTAGCGTTCTTGAGGCATAATAGATAACATGAAGTTTCTTGTCCTTTCTCTGGCCTAGAACTGCACGTACTGCACAATCACTGGCATCACACATTACCTCAAAAAGAAAATCTCAGTCTGGTGGTTGAACTATTGGAGCACTAACAAGAGCTTCCTTGATCGCGAGAAAAGAGCTTTGGCATTCATCATCCCATTCGAATTTGACTTCCTTGCACAAAAGCTTGGTAAGAGGTCTGGCAATCTTTAAGAAGTCATCAATCAACCTCCTATAGAAACCAGCATGTCCTAGAAAGCTGCGAACATCTTTCACAAATTTGGGTGCTTGCAAGTTGGTCATAACCTCAATCTTCGCTCTATCAACGTCAATACCCTTCTCAGAAATATTGTGTCCTAACACAATTCCATTTTCAACAAGAAATGACACTTCTCCCAATTAAGCACCAAGTGTTTCTCCTCACATCCCTGAAGGACCCTGCACAAATTAGCAAGACAGGCATCAAAGGAAGATCCATAGACAGAGAAGTTTTCCATGAATACTTCCATGATGTATTCAATTAGATCAGTGAAAATGGACATCATGCATCTTTGAAAAGTCGATGGGGCATTGCACAATTCAAAAGGCATTCTACGATATGCAGAGATACCAAATGGACATATGAATGTCGTCTTCTCTTGGTCATTGGGGTGAATAAGAATCTGAAAGAAACCTGAATAACCATCTAAGAAATAGTAGTAAAGGTGATTAGTCAATCTCTCAAGCATTTGGTAAATAAAAGGTAAAGGAAAATGATATTTGTGAGAGGCAGCATTCAATTTCCTATAGTCAATGCACACTTTATGACCTGTAACAATTCTAGTTGGGATCAATTCATCCTTATCATTCTTAAGCATTGTAATACCCCCTTACTTAGGAAAAACATGCACATGACTAACCCAAGTACTATCTGAAATAAGGTAAATGATTCCTGCATCTAGAAGTTTCATTATCTCTATCTTAACAACATCTTTCAGGTTAGGATTTAAATGTCTCTGATGTTCTATAGAAGTCTTAGACTCATCTTTTAAATGGATCATATGCATGCATAAATCTGGTGAAATTCCTGTGATATCATCAAAAGTATAACCTAGAGCTCTACGATACTTTCTTAACTGACATAAAAGTAAGGCTGTCTCTACATTGTTCAATTCAACATTCAAAATCATAGGGTATGTGGAATTAGGACCTAGAAACACGTACATAAGCTCTGTTGCGAGGGTTTTAAGTTCCATCTTTGGAGCTTTCAGCTTTCTCCATGGATCATCAAGTGGTGTAGGGTACAGTTTAGGTGAAGGCTTGGCAGCTGCCTCCATGAATTCCACACAATCGTTCATCTCCTCAAATCGCCTACTAGCATCAAGCATCCAGGTAAGATCTGTAACATCATCACTAAAAGATAAATGCATCAGTAGTGTTAGTCAAAGCAATATCTAAAGGATCATCAAATAAGAAATCATCAGCTACTCCCTCTACAGCTTCAGCAATGGTATCGACCCAAAAAGACTTAGCATCTAGGGATGGTTTCTGCAAAACTTCTTGTAGGTTGAACTTCATAACCATGTCCCCGAAGTGAAGATCGATCTTGCTTTTCTTCACATCTATGATTGCCACAGCTGTAGCCAAGAAGGGTCTTCCCAAAATCATAGGGTATATAGGTTCTTCTCCAAACTCAAGAATCACGAAATCGGTTGGTATGTATGATGTTCCAAAAATAACCGGTAAATTCTCTAGAAATCCAACAGGGTACTTCACTGAACGATCAGCAAGAACCAATGAAATCCTTGTACCCTTGATGTCAGTTATTGCCAATCTCTTAGCCACAGAGAAAGGCATGAGACTCACACTAGATCCCATATCGCAGAGAGATCTAGCAAAGGTGATGTCTCCAATCTCGACTGATAGAAAGAAACTACTTGGATCTCCAAGCTTCTTAGGCATTAGATTCTGCAAAGTTGAGCTGCACTCCTCTGTAATCATCATTGCACCTTCTTCAAATGTAAGCTTGCTTGTGACCATGCTCTTCACATATTTCTTCAGAGAAGGAATCATTTGACAAGCATCCGAGAATGGAAGTCTCACACTCAATTCCTTGATCATATCCTTACCTTTTTCATCTTCTAAGTCTTTCCTGGAGGTTTTGGGCTTTACCGGATAAGGAACCTTGGGTTTGTAGACTTTAGTAGGAATAACAGCAGTTTCAGGAGAGGGATCGATCGATTTCTCAGAGGTCGATCAATATCCTATTTTTTGAAGTGGGATCCATATGCTCGATCGGGCAGGGAGTGCTCGATCGGGCATTATCTTTAAATGAGTCCCTGACAAAACTACCCGATCGATCCCTAGTGCCCGATCGATCACTTCTTCCTAGAGTTCTTGCATTGAGTTGCACGATCGGGCTATCAATGTCTGATCAATCTAGTCCTTTAGAAACAAACTGCCCGATCGGGCAAGAGGTTCCCAATCGTGTAGTTTCATCTACAACTTTTTCTAACTCCTCAAAATCTGAATCATGTGCAAATTCAGCCAAATCCTCAACCATTTCTTCCACTAACTGATCCCTGCCATCATTATTAGGTAGAGTTCTACCACTTCTCTGCTCTATAGCATTCACGAACTCTTGATTCTTTGGATTAGAATCAGATTTCCCAGGAAGAAATCCAACCGATCTCTTTACCGCTTCAACAATTTGGGCAACTTGAGTATCCGGAAGCTTCACATGTGTAGACAATGCTTCAAATTTCTGATTCAGCTCCTTCACATCTCCTTGTATAACCCTTTGGAACTGTTGTTGTCCTTCCAGAAGTTGCTTAAACATCATTTCAACTGATTTTCCTTGCGGAGCTTGAGTTTGAGGAACTTGTTGAAATACAGGGTGAGAGGTTTGTTGAAAACCGCCTGAATTAGAGTTCGGCACGAAATTCGTTTTTGGTTCCCTTGGAAACCATTGCTCCCTGAGTTTTGACCAAATTGAGTACCAAAGTTTTGCACAAATGGTTTCTGCTGAGTTGGATAGTTTTGGTCTTGAGGATTCTCTACATTGGTGCTTCTCCAAGAAAGATTGGGGTGATTCTTGTTGAAAGCTCGATGGTATCCCTATTTAAAAACTCTTTGACCCTGGCTATTGATGTAGCTTACTTTTTCTTCAACCACAGTAGTTTCTTGCTCTTGGAATGCAAAACAAGCAGCTTCAGAATCATCTACAGCATTTACTTGTTTTTTATTTTGACTCTTAAGTAGTTGAGTCAGTAACCCTTTCATTTCTGATAATTCTCCTTTCATATATGAAAGTTTTGCATTAGCAGCCATTACATTAAATTTTGTTTGGCGATATAACTCTTGGCAATGATTGTTATTGCTAACTGCTATATTCTCTATCAGACGATAGACATCTGGAACATGTTTCTGCATAAAGTCTCCATCGCTTGCTGTATCTAAGGATAGCTGATATTTTTGGTCAATTACTCTATAGAAGGTGTTGAGGAGACTTACATCTTAGAAACCGTGGTGTGGACAATCACGAAGCAGTTCTTTGAATCGTTCCCAAAATTCATAGAATGATTCCACATGAGTTTGTACAAAAGCAGAGATCTTGTTCCTCAAAGTGTTAGTCCTTGTGGTAGTAAAGAACTGATTTATGAACTTGGTTTTGCAATCTTCCCAAGTTATAATGGATCCAGCAGGTAGAGAATTCAACCAGTGAAGTGCTCTTTTCAGCTAAAGAGTGACGGTACAAGCTATAGTACATGAAATCATGAGTTACTCAATTGAGCTTGATGGTACTGCAGATTTCCTCAAAAGTGTCAATGTGATCCAACGTGGTCTATTGGTCCCCGGCAACGGCGCCAAAATTCTGATAGGTTAAGAGTTTAATTCCTAAAAAAAATATGGCAGAGTACAGTTCAATGTAGTAAAGCTAGGATCGAATCCACAGAGTCCAGAAAGCACACAATTCAGTTTTAAATTCAAATCAAGCTAAAGCAGAATAATAAGTTGATTGTTTGTAGCAATAAAAAAAATAAGTAAAAGCGGTTTGGAAACGATAATATAAAAAACGCTAGGCACTAGGGAAATCCATAGGTAATCAGGTTTAAAGTCAGGTTAACATGCAAGATTTTTGTTTGAAAATAGTTTTCAACATGAAAAGCAAATAAAGAATAATCTCCTCTCAGCGTATTAATCTCCCCGGCAACGGTGCCAAAATTCTGATAGGTTAAGAATTTAATCATAAACTAATATTTTGCAGAACAGTTCAATATAGTAAAGCTAGGGTCGAATCCACAGAGACCATAAAGCACACAATTCAGTTTTAATTTCAAATTAAGCTAAAGCAGAATAATAAAATGGTTGTTTGTAGCAAATCAAAACAATAAGTAAAAGCGGTTTGAAAACGGTAATATAAAAACGATAGGCATTAAGGAAATCCATAACTAATCAGGTTTAAAGTCAGGTTAACATGCAAGATTTTTGTTTGAAAATAGTTCTCAACATGAAAAGCGAATAAAGAATAATCTTCTCTTAGAGTATTAAACCCTATGCTCGAATTACCAGAAACAAACTCTCGCCGTTTTTTAAATAATTTGATCATGTATTACAGTTCAATTCAATTGTTCATAAGCATTTATAACAATACTCTCGCAAGTAAAAACACGTATTCATCTAAATTAGGTCATGTTTCTAAATCAAATATCTTTGTATTTATCAACCTATTATCATGAACTAGGTGATCAAGCTAATTCAAGCATTAAGAACAAATTCAGACTAAGAACCTAACAAATTCAATCCTACAAGATTAATCCTAACATTAAAACCTCGTTTTCCTAAGAAACCCTAAAACATAACTAATGAACTACTCAGACATTGTAAAGGATGAACAACACAATATCAAAGAAGAACACATGATTAAAATAAGAATATATATATATATATATAAGGTTTTAGAAAACTCTTCTCCAAATATAAGGTTCAGGAATTCTTCTCCCAGTAAAAGCTCTCAAAATTGCAAAGTATAAAAGTGTAAAAAGATAAATCTTTTCATAGTTTAAAAAGTCAAAAAACTAAAATATGGAAGTATTGGATAAAGTTGAGGACGTGAGTGCAAAAATAGGAAAATTCTGGTTCTGCTCGGGCTAAATGCCCGATCGATCTCCCTAGTTCTCGATCAGGCACTTTGAAATGTTGCCCAGTCGTTCTTTAAATGCTCGATCAATCTGTCAGGCCGATTTTCTCCAGGAGGAAATGCCCGATCGAGGACATGTTTTTCCCGATCGTGCATTTTGTTTCTTCATTTATATCATACTTCTGAAAGTCCTGAAACGTTCTGAAATGTTCTGAAATTCTCTTTTAAACTCCAAAACGATCCGAACACCTAGAATCATGAAAAATACACCAAATTTGCAAAGAAAACACTCGGAATAATGCAAAATAGCAGACATAAATGCCCACTATTATGCATTAAACCGAGTAATATCCAATAGCGACTTACATTCTATATTCTAACCAAATTTCATGCTCTAACCATGGTAGTCGTTCTGTTTTCCAACTTAAAGTTTTGATCACTAAATACTATTGAACAGAAATGTGGGCATTGGCATATTATATGTCTATTTATATGGTTCCCGATAGGAGTCAATGGGACATCCCAAATTACATCAAAGAAATGAAGATCGTGGCTCTAAAGCGTATTTAAAAGAGGGGAAGAAAGAAAGTGAAAAGGTTTCCATCAGCAGGGGAACGTCGGCGAAGGACACAAAATAAAAGGCGTCCAAGACAAAGCCTATAATGGTTGTTATTTGGAAATCCAAATGTTTGAATATTACTCTGTTTTATTTGTACAACTATGTAAAACTGTGTAATAGTATTATTACATTTTGAAATTAAAATTCGATTTGAGTTATGAATATTACATTGTCACACTATATAACCTTTTTCATTATTGGAAACTCAAGAAAGCTAGCAGATTTAAGTTGGGTTAACTTTAGAAGACCCCCTAAACTTTGTACATCCAAATTATTTTCTCCCTGGACTTTGTAACTCATTAGTATCCCACATGAACTTTGACTGCTACTTACAAAACCCCCTGAACTATTCGATCTCATCGTTTTCCCCCTCCAGCGATTAAAAACAAAAATTGCGATTAAAGCTTTTAAAAAGCGATTAAAAATTGCTTTTTTGGTTAAATTTAAACTAAAATCATAATTTTATTTTAAACCAATCCCGATTCAAATAAAATTTAAGCCTTTATTTAATTGTTTTAAACAAAAACGGGAAAAGAAAAAAAAAACCAGGGTTATTGTCGATCGATTGTTGCAAGTGATGCTTAGAGAAATTGTTGCAGGCGATTCTTAGAGGCAACTTGTTGAGAAACAAACAAAACAAAAAGACAGAAGATTCTAATACAAAAACATCCATATGAACAAACCCAAACCCCAATGCTCGTTTTATCGTTAGCAATGTCATGGTGTATAATTGGGAGAAAGGGTGGCCAATCTTTATCGTTGATCTGAACACCAGCTGTGACAAAAACACAGTTTATTATGTTTCATTAGCAATAGACGAGCACAACATTCAAAAACAAAACAACGATTAGAAAAGTAGTAGTATGTCATGAACTCCCTTGTTGACTTACATCTAGCAATAACATTTCTCTTCGTTTAATATCTTGGATGGATCAGAGATATAGAGGAATTAATATTAGGCATAGCATAATAATTATTCAATCAAACAAACGTTAACAAACCATTTCGTGATAAGCCGCATGTAAACCATGAATCTGAAGGAAGAAGCACAGCAAGGAATAGAGAAGAAAAATGTAAAGAACAAGATAAAAAGTTAATAAATTAGGATTTAAAATAAATTTAGGATTTTGGTTTAAATTTAAACGAAAAAGTAAATTTTAATCTCTTTTTAAAAAGTTTTAATCGCAATTTTTGTTTTTAATCGCTGGAGGGGGGAAAACGATGAGATCGCATAGTTCAGGGGGTCTTGTAAGGAGCAGTCGAAGTTCGGGTGGGATACTAATGAATTACAAAGTTTAGAGGAAAATAAGTTGGTTGTACAAAGTTTGGGGGGTCTACTAAAGTTAACCCATTTAAGTTTACAACCCATAAGAAAAATGATATATACTCTACAACCTAACACACAACATCCATTCCTATAGTTACTTTGTTAAATATGAGACTAATCAACATTGAATTTTGTTGTATAACTTTAATTGACATTTTAAATACGCAAAACATCAATAATCATAGTTTTAAATATTACATATCATTGTACAACTAATAAAACAAAATATAATTATATGTAATACTAAAATAATTGAAATTCATCGGAAGTACAACTATTTGTAAATTTTGTACAACTATTATATTACGGATAACTACTTCAATTTTTGAGAGGGCTCTAAAACTTTTGGCGTGAAATTTTCAAATTATTTTGGCGTATACTTTGAATTTTAGGCGAGATTTTAAAAAACTATAAAATCATCTATATTCTCCTCTCTGTACCATCTCTATACCATAACTCTTTTCTCTCTCAAATATTCTCCATCTCTCTCACATCATTCTCGCTCCATCATTCTCTCTCACATCATTCTCGCTCCATCATTCTCTCTCAAACATTCTCTAAACAGAAAATGGATCCATGGGTCGAGAAACAAGAAAGAAGGGAAAGGAAGAAGATGAAGGAACACTATGAGAGGATTGAATTTATCGCAGATGCTCACTTCGGGATTCCAGATTCATGCCCTTTTGGACAAGGAATCATTGAAGAGGTTTCAACTAATCCAAAATATCATGATTTCATGCTAGGCTGGAAGTACTGGACTTGCAAAGATTTCAAGAATGACGGTTTCCACTTCCGTCAACCATGGGTTATCGGAATTGAGGATGAGGTTTGCCGCTTAAGGAAGGAAATGCATGAAATCCGTTCACATATTGTTGAGCTCAAGATGTGTATTCCTCGTGATTGATATGTTGTTTGTTTTAAGTCTTATGCTTTTCGGATAAATTTTATGTATTAAGATTTATGATGTGTTAAATTTTATGTTAAGTTAAATTTTCTCTAAAAGTATATGTACCAGTTTTTCCAGTTTTTCCAATTATCTTAGTTTTCAAAGTTTTGCGAGTTTGGGCATTAGTTAGGTTTTCAATTCTATGCAGGCTCTACTAAAAAAATTGAAATATTTGCGAAAACATTGAAATTTTTTGGCGGGCTCTCAAAAAATAGATTATGTATTTCCAGTTTTTCTAGTGTTTCAAGTTTTTCTAGTGTTTCCAGTTTTTTCAGTATTTTCCAAAGTTCTAGTTTTCCCAGATTTACTAGTTTTACTACAAACCAACATCAACACAAGTTTTAGTTTTTAAAAAAAGCAACATAAGTTTAGGTTTTAGTACACACCAAAAGTAACATAAGTTTAAGCACAAAACAAAAGCAATATCAGTTTTACTTAAAACAAAAAATAACATCAGCTCATTTCTTTGACCTCTTTGGCCTCTTCGTTGGCCTTTCCTCTTCCTCCACATCGGGATTCCTAGCATCTAGGTGCTCCTGAATATAGCTTATGCAGCAGCAAATCTTGATTCAAACTCTCCAACCTCTTCTTCAATATTCTTCATCCGCTCTCCCATATCTTCCTTGGAGATGTTAAAGAGTTCTACCAGTTCATTCATTTTCACCGTCATTGAAGCTCCTTCATTAGTGGATAATGTATCAACTCCTGTCTTTTTTCCACCAATATCAGGGGCTTCTCGGGCAGCCACATCTTCCTTTAGCATATCTTCAAACCTAACAACATCTCCACAATAAAACCTCTTCATCCAACTCTCAACAATCACGTCATCCTTATCCATAATGTCCTCTGGTTCTGTAATCCTATCTAGCAGATTTTGTTCCTCTTCGGTACCAGTCAAGATGTTTACAATATCCTACAATGCATATCAAATGCATATAAACAACTAATGCATATCAAATACATAATAAACCACTAATGCATATCACATAATTTTTTGGTAGACAGCTAACATTAGTATTACCAAGTTCCTTATTTATTTTTGATAGTTGAAATCCCTTCATTTCACCCCTCTTGAACTTTGATTTTCATATCCTTGGACATGTTCGGTCTACATCTTCAACCGAATCTCTGAAGCTAACCCTCAATTCCTTAATGGCCTCAAATGCTAGGAGCTACAAATGTTAGAAATACGGGAAGTATCAGTATCACATTGTCCATAAACATTACAATAGATGAAAAAACTCATAAAATTTATTTAACAGACTTACCTCCATTGGAATACAGAAGCCTGGAATTGGCTATATCACATCTTCTTTCACATTCCCTCGAAAATGATCCATAGTGTGAGAAATTTGTTTCAACATGTAATCAAAGGACAATCTACCCCAAGGAAATGTGCTACATAAGTTGAGATCATCGACTGCTCTCAGAAAGAATTCGTCCATAGAAGGGGCATCATTACCAGTCTTTCTCTACTCGAGAATAATACTTGATAGAAAATACAAGACCAACAACCTCAACCTATCACGAGAAGGTTGCATTCCCTCCTGAACTTTTGCTCTCACATCTTGATATCGTACTATACCAGTGCCAAAATATTTCTTCACAAAGTTCATGACTCCCCCTTTCTTGTAGTTCAGTGGATAGTTTTTACAGTTCAATATGGATATCAAACCATGTTCCCTAATACCATAGCGTATGAGACAACCATTGACAACAAACCATACCTCCTTTTCTTTTTGTATACGTGTGGTTCTGAGGAGGAGCATCCACATGTCCATAACCTTGTGGTTTTCATCTTTGGCATCTGCAATATGTGTTTGAACGTTATCAAAATAACTCTTATCTAGCCTATTCATTGGAGGGTCTAATTTTTCTAGTGTTTTTAGTACTTCAGCAACATAACACCTCGTTGATAATTTGATCTTCTTCTTGTACTTAGTCAGTGGAAAGTACATTCCCAACGGTTTTATAGCACCATCATGCAAGTAATAACAAACAATGTATATGAGTTCTACTTAGGTGGGAGTATCGGATGTTGTATATTAAAGTAATTCAACATATTTTGAATTCCTTATAAAAAAACAGTGTTATTCAATTGTGTATTTGGGATAAATACATTAAAACTCATTGTTATTGAATTATGTATTTCTGCAGTGTATTTACAAATACATTAAAAACATGTGTTATTCAATTTTTACTTGATTTTAGTGGATTTCGATTCTGATGAATTTTAATGTACTTTTCACCCAAATCATGCCTAACACAAATACCATCTTTATTCCTGTGATTTTGATGTATTCTATTAAAAACACGAAATAAACAAATAAAGATAATCAAATCTAGTGTGTTTCTCAACGCTTTTGATTAGTTTTGTTCTACTTTTGCTCTCTACCTATTATTTCTCTATGCTAAAATGTTTATAGCATCCTGTAAATTTTTCTTACTTTTTGTTTTTTCTTTTTCTATTCCAGAACATCATCAAAAGAAAGAATCTTAACAAAACATCTTCTCATGTAATTATTATGATTGATTCAACGATATTAATTGGATCTATTTTAAAAATATGAAATCTAAATTGAATAAAAATCGAGTTTTTCTTTCTTATTTTGATGAATATTATTTAGAATAAATTCAAGTAAATGATTGATTATTCGTTAAAATATGATTTTGAAAATGATTTTTTTTCTTGAAGTACGAAGGAGTTTTCTAAGGAAAAAACGTAAATACATTGAAATGAGCAACAATACAATACAAGGAAATACCTAAAAACCTGACTACATTATAGTGAATTACTATAAAATCTGTTAAAATACCTCTAAACTCAAATACATTGAAATCATTTAAAAACTAAATTCAATAACACCCTCTTAGTTATACGAGTAGTAAAAACAAACTAGTTATCCTTAGTTCTACCAATTTTTTTGTTCATACTAAGAGACATAGGAAGAAATACTAACACGTATATCGCTTTATGTCCTCATTTTCTTGTTCAACTTCTACTTCTTTTTTTTGTTCTCTCACTTTTTTCATCTCCTTCTTCATTGGTTTGCAAACCTTCACCAGAGTTAATGTCCTCATTTTCTTGTTCAACTTCTACTTCTTGTTCATTATGTTCAACTGAGTTCGTCTCTTGTTCCTTTTCTCCTTCTTGCAAACCTTCACCAAAGTTAATGTCTTCATTTTCTTGCTCATCTTCTTGTTCATCATCTTCATTCGGGTTCGCCTCAGTTGTGTCTTCGTTTTTTTTCATCATTTTGTTGATCTTCAACCGCCTCGTTTGCTTCTACATCATTTGATGTCGTGTTTTCAACCGTCTCATTCCCCTCGTTCTCATGCTCTTTTACCTTTTCCTTCACACGTTTTGTTTTCTTCTTCCAAGTCCATTTTTTCCTTGGAGGCATATTCACTTTCTACAAAAAGAAACACAACCGCTTTACAACACTACATCACCAAAATGAGATAGACCTAATCGATAGAAATTGTATCCAAGAAACACAACCAATGCAAATTTCGGGACTTTATCAGTTTCATTTAAAACCCTAACTCGGAAAATTGAAGGTCTTTACCTCTAGTTGATGTGGTTTTTTCTTCTTCTTCTCCTAGTTTTCCGAGTTCTCCTAGTGTCGCAAGAGAGAGAGAGAGAGAGAGAGAGAGAGAGAGAGAGAGAGAGAGAGAGGGAGAGAG
>OVBE01002660.1:0-29735 GCA_900406425.1 Iberis pinnata
ATTAAACTTAGGAATTTGCTAAACTTAGGATTAGCACAAATCCGTGTTTATCACCAACCCCGGCCCCTAGGCTGAGATGCATATCCTAAGAATCTAGGGCGTTGCGTAAGAATATACTAATATTTGAAATCACCATAATCAGACATTCCATTGAACTATTTTCGGGCGTTAGAATTTCCAAGATCAGATTTCGATTGACGTGAAAGAAACGAGCATTAAGCACAATGAAACTGAAGGGATGTGTGTTCAAACAAGCTTAGGTGCGTAAGGTGAGATCAGTACATCAACACTAGTCTACCCCATCCTCAGGAACTTCAGAAAACTACTCACTACTCATGGAAATGAAAACATGAAAAACAGAAATCACAACTTCAAAGCTAAATATGCTGATCTAAGGATAAACTGCAAGAACAATAAGAACTCAAACCCCGAAAAGCAAGAACATCAATGAAATAGTAACAAACCCAGAAAGTGATCAAGGCTTAAAACATAAGATTAAAAACGAAAATGAAAGATCAACATGCACCAAGTGAACAACAACCTAAAGCTAAGTAGAAAAGTAAAGGAAAACAATAGATTAGCATAAACTTAAAAGATTTTGGGTTTTTACACCTAAGAACATGAAGAACAACAAAGAAAATGAAAACCTAAGACAAAAACCTAAAAAGGAAAGAAAAAAAGACTTAGTGAAAAGGAGGCGAATTAGGGCTTTTATAGTGTTCATAGAAAAGCCCTAAATCGCGCTAAAGACAAAAACTAATCATTGGCTCGGATCTTGGGTCAGGTCCACTCCGGAGTTGACTTGGTCGGGTCGGAGCGTGTTTGACTCAATTTGGGAAGTGCGAGATCGATCCAGAAGTTGAGCTTGAGATCGATCTAGCTTGTTCGTGACTTGAGTGAGGTCGATCTGGTGTTGAGCGTGGGATCGATCCAGATGTTACAGTTGAGATCGGTTTAGAAGTTTCTTGGGATCGATCTAGAAGCTGCTTGGGATCGATCTAGGAGTTAGCTGAGATCGATCCAGGTTGAAGCTGGGATCGATCCAGTTGAGTGTCATACCATTCCACGTTAAGTGTTGGTCCATTCCATGTTGCGTGTTGCTTTTCTGAATTCTCACAAAACCTCCTTGAAAACTCCTGAAAGTCCTAAAAATCACAAACTTACTGAAATCAACTACAAATGTGATGTATGCACGCCTAAAGACCTCAAAATTGATGCTAAATGCTATGTAAAAACCATGAAAATTCAGAGTCATCAGTCAAAAACAACACACTCGAGATCAATGGCCAAGAAATACGAATCAGTCTAAGCATTCCTAATCAACGTAATAAACGAATTAAATTCATGGTACATCCGAAAGACCAAGGACGATGCGTTTCGGAAGAATTAAGAAACAATCACAAAACCGCTAAACAATCATCTTTGCACTCTTTTTTCCTTCGTTGAGAATGGTTTTTTTTCCATTGGGTTTTCCTATCAGTAAGGTTTTAACGAGGCAATATGATTCGCTTACTCGGAATGAATGTCTGAGGAATAGGAAAAACCTCGATGAATACGCAATCTCCAGATAAACGTTTTAATCCTCTATATTTCTACGAAAAGCATGAACCTTGCTAAAATACGAACAATCAAGACGTTTTTGGATATACATTCATCTTTTCAGTTGGAAAGTTTAATTGAACAATTGAATCACTCGAATGAATCATCTCTTGTTTTGCATCGTTCTGAGTCTCCGTTGAAGTTTTACGATAAAAATCGTAAAACCCATTCATTGCGTACGATGATTTCCTAAGACTTGCAAAAGAATCGTGAAATCGATTCTTATTAACCAGACATGTAAAACGATAGCGGTTAATTGAAATACTGATGGCATCCCATTTACAACCCTTCCACAAAGTATCAATCGTATCGTTGCGTGAGAGTTCATTTTTCGGCAAAAATCATGAAAACCGCTTGCACCGTAAAATGGCCCAACGAGGCCTAAAACACGACAATGGCCCACTTATGATTCTAGATGGGAAATGAGGCCAAACGTGATGACGGTCGAAGCTTTTCTTGCAAGTTGAAGAGAAATGGAAGAAATCTAGAGAAAGAAACAGAGGACGGAAAAAGAAAACGGATCAATCATGAAGCCTATATAAGAAGGAACAAGAGATGGTTCAAGACACGTTCAACTCCCTCTGCACCAAAAATACTTAGGGTTTTACATTACTTTTCCATTCTTTCTAGTGAGATACGACTCGATTAGGTTATTCATTCTTCGTCGTTAGTTCTAGGATATTCATGGACTTTTCTTGCGCCAAGGCCATTGCCTGATTGTAACACGCTCACAAAATTCAGAATAAGATTTATTTTCCCTATATTTCGTATGCTTAAATAGGTTCTCTAAACAGATTTCCTAGTCTTGAAATCGCCTCAAATACAAGAGTCTACAAAACACACCATATTGTAATACCATCAGTGCTCAACAATACTGACAATGTGATTTCTTTTTTTACTTAACTTTAATGGGACACAAAAACCTAGTAGAGGCCATAGTGTATTCTCTTTCACCTGGACCACCCCTCAAAAACGATCCATGGTGTGAGAGATCTCCTTCAACAACATGTAATCATATGAGTATCTCCCCATGGAAAGGTTTTGCAAAAGTCTAGCTCATCTACCGCTCTTTGGAAAAAATCCAAAACATTTTTGGCGCCTTTTCCAACTTCTGTTTGCGCGCAAATAACACCCCCTAAGAAGAAAAGAACTACCATCTTCAATCTATCTTTACGCGGTCTCATTTTCAGCAACTTCTCTCCTTCACAGCCTCCATCTTTCTGGGTTCTCCTTCCTCGAAATGATGATAAAAAACACTTTGTCCCACCACACTCCTTGTAATTAAGAGGATAATTGAAGTAGTTAAGTCTTGACATCAATGTGTGTTCCCTCAGCCCATAACGGATGGGAACGCCATTGACAATGAACCACACTTGTTTTTCGCTTATTGGTTTTGACTATCCTCAAAAACAACATCCACATTCCCTGACCTTGTGGTTTCTCTCTCTTCGCGTTAGACAGCTTCGATTTCAGCTTTTCCAGCGTCGTAATTGCGTCTATAATCATACACCTTGTCCCTAGCTTAATTTGTTTCTTGTACTCAGATAGATGAAAGAACATTCTTGATGATTTGATTGCCTCAACTTCCTGCAAGTCAATAAAATTCATACCATTAACACATACAAACTCGAAATCATTTGCTAGAAGTTCTCAGTATTATCAAGTAATCCTATGTTTTTCCTAGTATTACACTAGTATTATCGGGTACTATTAAGTAATCCACTTTTTCTAGTATTACACCAGTATTATCGAGTAATCATAAATTTTCCTAGTATTACACCGGTATTATGGAGTAATCCTAATTTTTCCTAGTATTTCACCGAGTGTTAGTTATTCAATATTCATTGAAACCTTCTACTACCAAATGCATCAATTATATTGTTAATTTCTTACCTCATATGAATCTGAATCAATTGAATTCATGACTTCTTCGTTAGAGTTAGCAATCACTTCATTTCTAGTCCTTTCTGGCTGATGAATTTCGGCAGATGAATTTCGTATCTCTTCATCAGAGGTTTTCGTCGCATTATCATCATTAGAGACAGTTGGCTCTTGGAAATTCATTTCATTGGTGTTCGTCTTCTCCGTCATTGTCCTAGCTGTCGTATTCTCCGTCATCTTCTCGATCGTATTCACCGTCGCAATCATTGTCATATTCTCCGTTGATGCCGCAGCCATACTCTCCTCAGCCGTCGTCGTCCTATTCTCCTCAACCGTCAATGACGACGGAGTGGCCGTCCTCACAAACTTCACTTTCACCGTTTGAGATTCTTTCAACATCTTCAAACACTTTTTCTTCTTCTCCTCTTTTTCTATTGGATTCTCTCCCTTTCTTTTACACCGCCTGTATAAACCATTTTTCTTTCACCTTCAAAGTTTACTCCAAATATTTATATTTTCAAAACAAGAGGACAATTCTCGGATCGGAGAACTTAGTCACGATTATGATTAGGGTTTGATTTTTCCGATTTTTCCTAATTTTTCCCGAGAGAATGAAACAGAGAAAGAAAAAAAACTAATCAAAATTCACACACACACAAATATAAACTCAAAAGAATCGAATAAAATTAGGGTTTTCGAAAATCTACAACAATATATCGTTTCCACAATGTATAGCTTGGATTTGGACTGTTGTTCCATTAGTGAAAATAGTTGATGTAGGAGTAGTGGAACCATCGAGATGTCGGACTAGATCATAGCCGTCCAAGAGGGCATGGACTTGACATCTTCACATCATGTAGTTGGTGGAGGTAAGTCTACTGATGTTTGTCATGGTGGCATTGAGAATGATTGTGGTGGAGGTAACAATTTCTTGAGTTGTGTTATTTGCCATTGTGAGAAGACAAAAGAGGAGAAGAGAAAAGCGACTGAGTTAAGAAAAACTAGGTTTTTCAGATCTAGGGCTCTAATACCATATAAGCAATGTTTTCATACCCAACTGGGACCTGTGGGTCGACTGTGAAAATCGGTAACCCAGTAAAAAATCTGGTTCGGGTCTTATGCTTCAATCATCTATTATAAAACCCAATAATAACCGGAAAAATCGGCATAAACCCACGGCTTTGGTGAACTAGAACATTTAGGTCTATCAAAAATCAATTTTTTTACATATAAAATTATTAATTTTCTTTCTTTTAAGAGCATGAAATTAAAAATACAGTTTCACAAGTTCAATGTTATAATTCAACCTTCGAAATTTCTTTATTAGTAGGTGGATATCAAACCTCTCTATAAAAATTTTCTCTTTGATTTATTTACGATTCATTTTATATTATATTTTTTGTTATAATTAACTTCGTATTTGACATTTTTATTCATTGGTATACTATGAATGTTTATTTATTTTCAATAAAACTTTATTGTTAAAATTTTTCTTATCTTATTTTTATTTATTTTAAACTTTATACCTAGATCTTTAGAATTTACTAGAAGAGTTTTTATATGGTTCTATAAATTTTTTTAAGCTATACTCTCCCATAAAAAAACTAAAATATTCATAATATATATACTGATAAATATTATTATAAAAAATCAAACTATTGACCCGTGATTGATGTGCAGTTGACCTAGGGAACCGGTGACTCGGAAGATTATCTGGTTTGATTCTCGGGTCGGGTATGAATACATTGTCTATAAGATAATAGTTTGTCATTCACTATAATTTACAACTGGGACCTAACCCGCGCTATGCGCGGGGTAAAATTATTTCGATGTTTTAAAAATCTTAATAAAATTTTCTAATATTTGCTTATGTGTTGGTTTTTTATTTTGTATATGATGTAATATGTGTATTGAGTTAAATAAACTAAGTAAATGTATTATGTAGATCCACTATCTAAAATGTATGTTCTAGTTTCTCGAATGATATACAATGTGCATGTCTTTTAATTATTTGTTTATTTTTACTATATTTTAAACCTAGTAAGTGTATGTCATTGTAACAATATGGAAGATATATGAATTTAAGAGTTCAAATCTAAACAACAGAAAATATAGAAAATATCCAAAATTAAAAATGTTATTATTTAATTTGTAAATTTATCTAACCTATTAATAATATCTTTAAAATTATAATTACAAATAAATAAATTCAGTATTCACATATAACCGAATGTTTAAGGTATATAGAAAAACTTAGTTAGGAAACAAAATATACACTGATATTGATTTATGATTATAAGTTACCATAAGTCACTATATTTTCGGGTATAACTTATAACCGAATGTTTAAGGTATGTAGAATAATTTAGTTAAGATTTCGATTATAAATTACCGTAAATTTAGATATTATTCAAAATCTATTATAGTTCAAATTAAATTAAATACCTTGTAAGTTAGAGAAAATATAGCATTATATTCCATATGATTTAAAACACTTATCACCAAAAAATTATATAGAAGTATATTTTCATAAATGGAATATAAAATACATGTAAATATAGTTAGATTGAATATAGAAACTAATGTTAATATATGATTTATGGTTATTATAAAACATAAGTCACTGTATTTTCGGGTATAAATTACATGAAATATAGAAATTCAAACTTAGTTAAACATATATTAATATAAAATATAAGTATTATCTATAGTATCCAAAATGTAGCTAAGATTTTGTAAGATAAGTTCCAACTTGGTTCGACATATATTTTATTATATATTTTATTATGTGTGATCACAAGGTTTCTAATAATTTGATACAAAAATTAATTTGTTTATCAGTGGGTACAATTATCTTTACTTTTACTAACAATATAGAGAAATTGAACTTTATTATTGAATGTTAAATTAAATAGCAAAAATATAATTTAGAATATAGAAATTATTCAAATCACAAAACCATAATAATAAAAAAACTAATTTATAAATTCAATATTTTTTGGAAATCTCATCTTGTAGTAATCAGAATTAGAAATAACAATCTTCTTAAGTAGATCTTCAGCCAGTTCTTTCTTTTGTTTGGTGATCAAATTCTCTCATTATATCAAAATCATGAAAACCTACTAACTGACATACCAAAAAAATATTTGCTTCCGTCTTACGTTCTTGAGATCTTTCAAAAGCATCCTGATATTGTTTCATTTGAAACATATAACCTTTGTACTTTTGTAATATGCTTTTTATTCTTTCTTTGCTTGCTTGAGTGCGGTCTCCACTTTTACTAAAAGTTCAAGTTGTTCATTTGTCACGATCGACTTTCTTTTTTCAATCTTATTTGAAAGATATAAGACTAAAAACATATTATATGTTGAACTTCATAATTAGATAAACAACTTTTACATGATATGTTAGCTTTGAATAATGCGTAAGATTTTTTTTATCACGATGTTAATCAACTTTGTATCGTTGATCTACATCAAATTAACAAATACAAAGATTAGTATTTCTCATTTGATAGAAACAACAATGAAACAATCCAAAATATATATGATATATAATCATTTTTTATTCTATTTAAGATATATAAACTAAAAATATTAATAATCATAAAAAATAAAAAATAAAACGAACAACTAAAAATAAATAAACATAACAACAATCAATTATATACGATAATTTTGATTTATATGATACCTTGAATTCATTATGAATCCCTTCTTCGAGCATTATGCCGTTTTCCTTGTCTTTCAATGGTGGATTCATACTTATTAGTTAGATAAATAAAACTGAATTTTTTTTTTGCATTATAAAATGTAAAACTAAAAAAAGAACTAAAAAATTAATCGATGATACCTTGGATTCTTCGATTATGATGATTTTTCCTTTGTTATTTAATGTCGGACACATTGTCTAGAGAGAAAGATTAATATTAGTAAGTTTAGTTTACACTATAATCATGAAAACAATTTAATTTATAATGCACAAATAAAAGAAAATATAACAACAAAAACATCTCGATCATAACACTAATTAACCAAAACTTTAATCAAACAAAACTGAAATAGCTAAATAATAGAACGAATATGTTAATCACAATTACGAATTGTGAAAATCTAACAAAAAGATGGAATTTGTTAATTTTCTAGGTCATGTCAACTCTATATATATAGTAAAATATGAGAACTTCTCGTAGAAGTTTCAATTTGAAGATATTTGAGTAAAGAATAAGAATATTATTTAATTAATGATTATATTCCTTTCTCCATCGAAATATTAGGGACGTATTAATATAGGGTAACAATAATATTTAAACTAATGAAACATTTCTAAAACAAATTGAAATTTTAAGGAAATTCAAACTAAAATATTACCTAATAAAATTTGAATTAGTATTTGGAATTTAAAAAAAAAACGAAAATATTATTTAAGTTTTTTTATCTTATTTAAATTTTGATATTTAGCTAAAAATAAGCTAACTATCATTTTTAAGATTTAATTTCTTTTACGTTTTAGAAAGATATAAAAAATTATAATTTAAATAATATTATCCAATTGATAATAGTAAATCACGATAAATTTGAATATATTTTGAATTTTCACTTGAATGTAAATGTACTTAAGAAGGAAATGATATTGAAAAAAGTAAAATAATCTATAAAAGAATTTGATGTGGATCGAACACCCACATCATAGGACAAATGCAGACACATCTTTGCCAATTGTGCCAAGTCATTTTTACTTATTTTCTTATCAATTAGATTCCTTTTTAATCTATATTTTTTCGGTGCAAAACCGACCCGTTTTAGGGTCCGCGCGTTTTTGAAGTCATTTAGAAAAAATTGTCTTCTCCCCAAATCGAACTCAAGACCATTAAGTCAAAACTTAAGTTTTGGTCTATTTGGTCCCTCCTGTTTTTTTTTTTTTTTTTTTTTTTAAAATTTTTTTTNTTATCCTAATGGCAATCTTTGTAAATATCTTTCTTATTTTAACTTCCTAAGAAAATGTTCTTCTAATTTAATAGTAAAGATGTACTATACTTGTTTTTGTAAAGTACAATGTACTATACTTATACATAGAGAGTAATATGAATATATATGGCAAGTAATTTTTAAATATATGTTGGTCATAATTTGGTGGAAAATCTTTAACCAATTTACAACTCTATATATAGTAAAAAATGGTCATAAATTTGTGATTACTTTCTGACCAAAATAATTGTCAAAAATTTGTGACCAGATTTTGACTTAATAAATTTCTTATAATAAATTGGTCAGAAAATGATCACAAATATTTTCAACCAGAATTTTGGTTAGAATTTTGGTCAGAATTGAAGGTGATTTCTTGTAGTGATTAAGCATAGAACATATGATTGATATTATCATATCCTTTTTTTTTTTTTTTGGTCAACGATATTATCATATCCTTAACATTAAAATTTTTTGATTCGTTTCTTTATATAGTTTTGTGGTTCAAATCTATATAAACTCATATACTCAATCTCAATGGAACACAGAGACCAAAGACCTTGTAATAAACTGATAATTTTTAATTTAAACAAAATTTGAAGTTATGATGAACAAACGAGTCATCTTTGTAATGATTTTGGCTGCCCTTATGGTGATATGTTTGGATGTCGAGCAAGTAGGAGCCGTGAGGCAGTTACTGCAAAGAGGTCCGGTCCCTCCGTCTGGCCCGAATAATTGCTCTCATATAATCAATGGTACATGCCATGGTGTAATGAAAATGAGGGCATTATTAGAACACCCAATTGATAAGTCCAAAACCATTCCAAAAACCCAATATCAATCTAATTAAAACCTTATAAGTTCTAAGAAATGTAATTTAGGGTTGCCATTGAGCAACCCCTTTTATCTCATTCTCATATCAATCTAAAATCTTACTATTGCTTGGTGTCTTCGAATAAATATTTATCTCTTTTCATTTTCTTGCACTAAATAAAGCTCCATAGAGCTACAATAAAGCTAGATTTGGATTTTCAACAGGCATTTTGACCGATGCCAAGAGCTTAAAGATGATGTGCTGTTGGATATTCAAATAATTTCTTTTGTATTGAATGAAAATGTCATCGAAACTTTGCTATGTAGCATAAATGTTATATATATAAGTAAATCAACCATTTTGATCCTTACGTACCGTGGGAAAATTTGAGCTGTTGTAGATTTCCGGTTACGTTTATTTGGTATAAATTATCCTCATGGACCAATTTTGCTATCCGAACAAAAGTTTTTGAAACAAATCAAAATTTTCCAATCCAAAATGGAACAACATAAAAAAATATTCAAATAAAATAGAAATTTTAAACCAAATGATCTTAAACCATACTAAACCAAAATTAATTTAAAATTGAATAAAATTATTCAAATAAATCAAATTATCCTAAAAAAATTTCAAAAATATTTTTGTTTTATCTTTTTATATTAATTTATGAGCCATAATATACTGATATAATACTCAAAACCTATAAAAAAATAGAATTCATTATGCGAGTGACCTAGGACAATCACGAGTCTAGTTGGTCTTTCTTTATTTTTTTCTTTGAACTACATCTTTAATATACCATTTGAAGCGAACTTTTTACAATCTAAAAACTTATGAAGTAACATTAAACCGATATAAAAATGTAAGAACACCTCCATTGGTGCTTATGTGGTTCTTAAGGGTTTCTTAACCAAAAATATTAATGAAAAATAATTAATTAAGAGTGATTGAGTTATAAGTGATTCTTAGTTTAGAAATTTATAAATTATTTAAGAACCGTCACGTGTTGCATGGTGATTGGTGTGCCTTGGAAAATGGTTTATGATTTTGAGAAACATATTTTTTTGTAAGAACTTTTAAATTCTTAACCGTTGGAGATTAAAGATTAAAATCTTTAACAAGAGTTTCTTAATCATTAAAATGATTATAAAATTGTTTAAGAACCTCTTAATGGTTCTTAACTATTGAACATGGTCTAAGAGAAATAATATGAAATATGTACTTTTTCTATGGGAAAAATACCAATATAAACCTAAACTTTTTGAATTTAGGCCAAAAAAGCTTAAATTTTTAAGTGAGCCATTTAAATCCTCATCTTTTCGATTGAAGCCATTTAAAGATCTTATTTTGCGTTGACTTTGCCGTTTTAGGTTCGTAGTTAGTCAATAATTAATAATGCATAACTCTCTTAATTTTACTATTAAGAAAATGTTAACTCTCCGTTAAATCATCATAGATAGTTGCGTAGCATATGCAAACTTGATCCGATTTAGAACATCTCTTTTGGTAGATATTCTTATGGGGTTTTGTTATAATTTTTTATTAATATTTTTCACTAATCATACTCACTTAGAACCCCTACATTCATATAATTAAATTTCTCCTCCATTGGTAGAATCCCTATTGGGTTCTTAAAAAAAATTAAAAAAATAAAACATTATATTGTACTAAAATCAAAACGCTAAACTCTTGAAGAGATCATACCTATGGCACATTTTTCATATGGTAGATCAAACGAACAAGCCGAGCAATCACAAAGGTGATGCAATGAACATAATTTTAAGTGATAAAGCACGACTGCCTTGCATAACTAGCCTCCATGTAAAGAAAAGCAACCTCGATAGTGCTTAGCACTAGCCCAAGACCGTAATAACCGAGAACCCGAAAGAACAAAGAGAATTTCTAAGTATGAAGAAAAAAATATGGAAGAACTCTCAAAAAAGATTTAGAGAACTTTGAGTATAACACTCTTTCTTTCTTTAAGAAAACTCTCTTATTACTTTACTTGTTCAACTTCTTGTTTTGTTACAAATGAGAGAGGAGGGAGCTATTTATAGGCTCCAAAAGTACAAAATATCTTATCTTAATCTCTAGAACTCTCTATCATGATATCTAGATTTTTTACTAATACTTATCCAAAAGAGCTCTCTAGAACACTTGAGGAGGTGATAATCTTTTATGATTTTTCTAGAGAGATTCTAGAACCTTAACTTAACTCTTGGATTTAGGCCAATAAGAATATTTGAACCCATTATTAAGCATAGCCCAAAATCAAGTTTAAATTCAATACTCCCCCTTAAACTTGATTTAGTCCACCATTCCGAGCTTTGAGAGGAGTATCTCAAATTGACCTTTTGGTAATGACTTAGTAAAGATATCAGAAACGTTATCCTCGCTTCGAACCTTCAATGCTTCAATTGTTCCATCAAGTACCTTCTCTCTTATGAAATGATGTTCCAGTTCAATGTGCTTCGTCCTTCCATGGAACTCAGAATTATTGGCTAGCTTGATAGCACTTTGATTATCTCCATATATAGTAACCGATTTATTTATTGGTTCAAACAAGTCTTCAAGGAGTCTTCGAAGCCATACACATTCTTGGGCTGCGAGTGTTGATGCTTTATACTCTGCTTTAGTAGTAGACAAGGACATTGATGCTTGCTTTTTGTTGCACCATGAAATGTTTGTGTCTCCACATAAGAACACAAAACCTGAAGTCGATATTCGATATCTTCTTTGCTGCTTCTAGATGTGGCTTCCTTGGTTCATGCATAAATCGGCTACAAGACCAATAGCGAAGGCAATATCTGGTCTTGTAATGGTTAAGTAAAGAATCCTTCCAACAAGAGAACGATAAGGTTGAGGATTTGCTAACAAGGATCCTTCATCACGTTTGAGCCTTATGTTAGTATCCAATGGAGTAGAGCGTACCTTTCCTTGGTGAACTCCAAACCTATCAACAATTCTTCTTGCATAACTTTGTTGGCCGATGAATATTCCATCCTTTATCCTTTCGACCTCTAAACCAAGAAAGTGATTCAACTCGCCTAACTTCTTCATCTCAAACCTCACCGACATATCCTCTTGTAGACGAGCAATTTCATCATTTTCATTTCCAGTAATTATCATATCATCCACGTAGAGGAGAACTACTACATGAATTCCTCCACTTCTTTTGAAGAATAGGCTTGGATCAACACTTGATGCCATATAACCAAAAAACTGGAGGAATTGAGCAAGCTTTCCATACCAAGCTCGTGGAGCTTGTTTTAACCCATACAAGGCCTTCTTTAGTTTGCACACATGGTTAGGATAATCTTGTGATTCAAAACCAGGTAGTTGCTGCATAAATTTTTCTTTATCAAGCTCACCATAGAGAAAAGCATTCTTCACATCTAACTGCCATAATTTCCATCCTAAGCTTGCAGCTAAGGATAAGAGTTAGCGTACCGTAGTCATCTTTGCTACTGGACTAAAGGTATCATCAAAATCTTCTCCGTACTTCTGAGAGAACCCTCGAGCAACCAACCTTGCTTTATATCTATCAATGTTCCCATCTGCCTTTCGCTTTAGTGGATACACCCATTTACAAGAGACAGGTTGAGTATCCTTGGGTTTCGGAACCAGATTCCAAGTTTCATTTTTCATGAGAGCATCGATCTTATCCTTCATTTCGGTCACCCACTCCTCAACCCCTTTTTCTTCTTCATAAGATGATGGTTCATCTTCATCTAGAGGTGCTGAAAAGTAACAAGAGTAAGTGGTGACAAAGCATTCATCTCTGAACCGTGCGGGTTTGACAATGTTTCTTTTTGGACGTTGGTTGGCGACAGAACCATGATTCTGATCCTCTTCTTTATCTTGGTTAACGCTCCCCCTTTCACTTTGAGTCTCCCTTTCAAGGTTTTCATTCTCACTTTGAAATTGAATAACTTGTTCATCAATCCTGGAGGAACCTGAGCCATCTTGTTCATATAAGACTTGAGATGGTCCATAGTACAATGAAACTTCGTCAAAGACAACATCACAAGAAACTGTGTATTTATGTGTCTCTGGATCCATACACCTCCAGCCCTTCCGTTGTTCTTTGTAACCGACAAAGATACACTTCTGTGTCTTTGCTTCCAACTTTGTTCTTTGAGAGTCAAACACATGGACGTAGCAGACTGATCCGAATATCTTGAGATGCTTCACCGTTGGCTTCTTCCCTTGAATCATCTCGTAAGGTGACTTCATATTGTTTGGACTGAGTGGCATCCTGTTGATGACATAAGCTGCACATCTCATGCCTTCTGCCCATAAACCCCTAGGCAAATTCTTATCATGTAGCCAGCTTCCGCACGTCTCGGTAAGATGTCTATTTTATCTTTCGGCTACTCCATTTTGTTGAGGTGTATACGAACATGTATGTTCTCTCTTAATACCATTCTTTTTGCGAAAAGAGATAAACTCATTTGACATGAATTTTCCTCCATTATCTTTCCTTATAGTCTTCAGCTTCCGACCGAACTCTCCTTCCACTGTAATCTTAAATTGTTGAAATCTTTGAAATACTTCTGATTTTTCCTTCACAAAATATACCCAAGTGTACCGTGAAAAATAATCTACGAATAGCAACATGTAGCGAATTCCGGAATATGAGGATGTTCTTGTTGGACCCATCAAATCACTATTGACTTTCTCCAATAGACCACTGCATCTTGAGGCTGAATGATCAAATGGAAGTCTATGTGACTTTCCATATTGACAACCTTCACAAAATTTTCCTCCATCTTGAATCTTCAACTTTGGAAGCCCATGAACCAAGTCTTTATTCACCATAACCTTAAGCTTCGTCATATTTATATGGCCAAGTGTTGCATGCCAGATGGAAGCATTGTCATTTGTACTCATCTTCTCCACATAGGCGTGTGAGGCCGATAAAATGTACAAGTCTTTAACGCGTGCTCCAGTGTGAACAACATCCGCCTTTAATTCTTTAATATTCCTTAAGCACTTAACGTCTCTCAGGAAAAATAGAACATAGTTACCTAAGTCAACCGCATTTACCACCGAAAGAAGGTTTTTCTTTACTCCAGGGACATGGTAAACATTCTTGAGGGTGATCGGCTCTTCATCATCTCCATTAATGAAAACAGTCCCTTCTTTCTCAACTCTATGGATCGAATTATCGGCGGTGAGAATGGCTTCTTTCCCGTCATGACGTTGAAGACTAGAAAATAACTTCTCGTCTCCGGTAATATGATGGCTACAACCCTAGTCTACGATCTAGTCATTTCTCAAGTTCTTAGTTGTGGGTGTACCTGAATGTGTAGCCTCCACCGTGAAAAATTTCCCCCATTCTTCGTATTCAATATGAGTTTTTGACTCCACCATATTTGTTTCCTTCAACTTTACTCGACAATCCCTTTTGAAATGCCCAAGCTTTCCACACCGGTAGTACTTGAACTTTTTCTTATCCACGGAAGATCTTTCACTTCCATCATTGTGTCTTGAACCTCCATCTTTTTTTTCGCCTTGAATTTTTGTTGTCTCCGAGCTACAAAGGCTCTTCCCGAGTCATCATTGATTTTTACTCCTGACATTTGCATGGAAAATTACTCTTTCGAAGCTAGCAAATTCTCAAACTCTTCCAAGGAAGGTTGTGTAGCCCATCCTTGAACTGAAGTCACAAACGGTGTATGCTCGGGTCGTAGACCTTGAATAATAGACCGCTTCAACCGTGCTTCAGAAATTGACTCCTCCGGATTTAGATTATTAATCTCGGAGCATAAGTTCTTTACCTTGATAAAAAAAAGTCGGAGATTGAAGACTCCCCCTGCTTCCCATTCGCAAGCTCATTCTCTAAAAATTGTAGCTTAGCCTCATTCTTTTTGTTGAAGAATTGATCTAAAGCTTGCCAAATGGAACTAGCGGAAGTGCACTTTGAGACATGCTCAAATATGCTTGAAGATATGGACCTCTCCAAAGCGAACTCCGCCTTGGCATTCTTTTGTGTCCACTCCTTTGTCGCTTCTGGGATTGCAGCATTTCCCCTTGGTGGTGTTGTGCTATTACCACCAACGACATCCCATAAGTCCTCACTCACCAAGTATGAATCCATGCATGACTTCCATAAACAGTAGTTAGATTGGTTTAAGATTTCCATTCCCAATCCAACAACACGACCCGTTGATTCCATACTTAGAATTAACCCGAGCTTTCTTTAAAACCCGATCTTGATGAGCACAAGATTAGCTTGGCTATGATACCATGTAAAGAAAAGCAACCTCGATAGTGCTTAGCACTAGCCCAAGACCGTAATAACCGAGACCCCGAAAGAACCAAGAGAATTTCTAAGTATAAAGAAAAAATATGGAAGAAATCTCAAAAAAAATTAGAGAACTTTGAGTAGAACACTCTTTCTTTCTTTAAGAAAACTTTCTTATTACTTTACTTGTTCAACTTCTTGTGTTGTTACAAATGAGAGAGGAGGGAGCTATTTATAGGCTCCAAAAGTACAAAATATCTTATCTTAGTCTCTAGAACTCTCTATCATAATATCTAGATTTTTTTTACTAATACTTATCCAAAAGAGCTCTCTAGAACACTTGAGGAGGTGATGATCTTTTATGATTTTTCTAGAGAGATTTTAGAACTTTAACTTAACTCTTGGGTTTAGCCCAATATTAGTATATAGTTTGTTATGAGTTAGTTAAAGGTAGTTAGAGTGTAGTTAAAGTGTGATTAAGTCTATATAAACACTATCATGTACTTATTATTTGATTAATGAGAATACACTTTCTATTCACTGATATGGTATCAGAGGTTTGAGCTGAAACTCAAACAAATAATTCTTATCTTCTTCTTCTTTTTATTCCGCGTCAAAACTCATCATCCTCGATTCCTTCATCTTCATCATCGATTCACCAATTTCCATCTTCTTCTTTCTTTCTTGTTCTTTGTCACAACTTCAAAATCGTGAATCTGTTTCTTCATTTCCAGCTTGAAGAACTTCAAATTACACACTATTCTGTACAATTGAAGTTCCGATTAACTCAATCATGGTGAAGAGAAAGTGCAAATCCAAGTACAAAATCTCAACACCAAATCCAACTTAGGAGAATCCGCCATCGCCGCCTCAGAATTCAAGAAAGAATCAAAATCAATTTGATGTTTCTGATTCTGAAATTCCGGACATGGAATTACCTCCTTCACCTCCACGATCTCATCCAAAGGTACCTCTCACATTTGACATATCTGGTTCACCAGATAATCACCATAGCTCATACTATCTTCAAAATGCCGATAATCCTGCAATGGTATTAGTTTCGGATTTGTTGGATGGTAACAATTATGGAACCTGGTGTATTACGATGACTACATCTCTTGAAGCTAAGAACAAATTAAGTTTCATTGATGGTTCTTTACCTATACCTGATGAAACTAACATCTACTTCAAGATTTGGTGTCGATGCAACATCATGATCAAATCTTGGCTGCTTAACAGTGTCAATAAGAAGATTTACTCAATTATTCTCTATATTAGATCTGCTGCTGATATATGGAAGGATTTACATACAAGATTCCACAAATCAAATCTGCCAAGACTCTACAAATTGAGGCATCAGCTTCTTTCTCTTCGTCAAGGCTCTATGGACTTGTCGACCTACCATACTCAGACACAGATCTATTATGCAGAATTATCCAATCTTCAAGTCACTGCCAGAACAGTTGAAGACTTATTAGCAGAAAAAGAAACTAATCGTGTCATTGATTTCCTTATGGGACTTAATGCCAACTATGATCATATCAGAAGTCAAATTCTGATGAAGAAGAGTTTACCTACATTGTCTGAGGTTTATAATATCTTGGATCAAGAGGATTCTCAAAGATCTGGAAGAACTCAGGCATCTACTGGTATAGAACCAGTTGCATTTCAAGTTTCTTCAGCTAATCAAGTTCCCAAGTATAGGCCTCTACGTACCTTTTGTGGACGAGAATGCCATACAATTGACAAATGTTACAAGAAGCATGGCTATCCTCCTGGAATGAAACCAAAAGGGAAGTCTCAACAAACTGATAAGTCAGTTCCTTTCATTGCTAACATGATCAATTTTGCAGATTCAACAAATCAATCAAGTCTGTTCGAATCTACAGGACAACTTACATTGGGTAATAACAATGCTCTCACTCCTGAAAAAATGCAACAGTTCATCTCTTACTTCAGTACTCAGCTCCACAACCACAGTATTGCATCAACATCAGAAGATTCCTCAGTCATTCCTCTTGCAGTACCAGCAGTAAACAATGTGTCTGGTACTTTCTATAAACTCTATAAACACAATTTTTGTGACATGCCATTTGCATTCTCTACTGGAAATGTTATGGTTTCATCCAATTCTTGGATCATTGATTCAGGGGCAACACATCATGTTTGCCACAACTCATCTCTTTTCACCTCTATCACCCCTTTAACCAATACCTTTGTCACATTACCTTCTGGTATTTCATAGAGCATTATTGGAGTAGGAAATATAAAACTTAGTGAAAAGATGGTTTTACAA
This sequence comes from Iberis pinnata, assembly GCA_900406425.1. Taxonomy (NCBI): domain Eukaryota; kingdom Viridiplantae; phylum Streptophyta; class Magnoliopsida; order Brassicales; family Brassicaceae; genus Iberis; species Iberis pinnata. The sequence continues at coordinate 17,805 of OVBE01002660.1, forward strand.
AATGTACTTAGTGTAAGTTGTCTTACAAAAGATTTGGATTCAATTGTCAGTTTTTCAAAAACAAAATGTTTTTTACAGGATTCTACTCTGGATTTGATGATTGTGAAGGGCAAAAAGATTTAAGGACTTTATATTTTAGAGTCAAAATCTTTGTTTTCTTCCTTGCCTTATTCAGGTAATAAAACAGTTTGTTCTTTCAAAGCTCATTCTACTCTTTGGCACACTAGGCTAGGCCACCCTTCTTTTACCAAAGTAGAATCACTTTCAAAACAATTGGATTTCAATCTTTCAGAAACCAAACTTTCAAAACATTGTAAAATCTGCCATTTGGCAAAACAAAAATGTTTATCTTTTCCTCATTTTAATAAAATCAGTGATCATATTTTTGATCTTCTCCACATTGATATATGGGGACCTTTTTCTGTTCCAACAGTTGAAGGTTTCAAATACTTTTTAACAATAGTGGATGATCATAGTAGAGCAACATGGGTTTATCTTTTGAAAATTAAATCGGATGTTCTTACAATTTTTCCTGATTTTTTAAAAATGATTGAAAACCAGTTTCACATTAGTGTCAAATCTGTTAGATCCGATAATGCACCTGAACTTTCTTTTGTAAAACTTTACAAAGACAAAGGTATTATCCCATTTCATTCCTATCCCGAAACTCCAGAACAAAATTCCATTGTTGAAAGAAAACATCAACACATACTAAATGTGGCCAGATCCTTAATGTTTCAATCCCAAATACCTCTGCCTTACGGGGGAGACTGCATCCTCACTGCAGTCTTTCTTATAAACAGATTACCATCCCCAATTCTTAATAACATTTCTCCTTATCAACTACTTACAACCAAAGAACCCAATTATACTCTTTTGAAAGCTTTTGGTTGCCTCTATTATCAGAGTACTTCTCCCAAATCAAGAACAAAATTTGATCCAAGAGCAAAGGCTTGTGTTTTTATTGGATATCTAGCAGGTTACAAAGGTTACAAACTGCTGGATCTTGAAACCAATAACATTTCCATTTCAAGGCATGTCATTTTACATGAATCAATCTTTCGTTTTGCTGATTCATCCTTATCTGATTCAACAAAAGACTTCTTTCTTCCTTCATATATTCCATGTGTAAGTACACCTGTACAAACACAATCTGGTGGTTCAGTCCCTGCTGAATCATCTTCTGTTGATTGTTTGCCTTTAGCAACATCATCTCATAGAATAAGACAACCACCACCTCACTTAAAGGATTATGTTTGTCAAACAACAAATTCTTTTTATCCTCTTTCAGCTTTTCTTTCTTATGACAGGTTATCAGAGTCTCATCTTTCTTTCATCAATTCTCTTTTTCATAACTCTGAACCTAGAACTTATACTGAGAAAATCAAATCAAAAGACTGGTGTAATGCTGTGGATGCAGAGTTTAGTTCTTTAGAAACCTTGGAGACATCGGAAATTTGTTCATTACCTGATGGAAAGAAACCAGTAGGTTGCAAATGGGTGTTTAAAATCAAATTGAATGCAGATGGATCTATTGAAAGGTATAAATCTAGATTAGTAGCTAAAGGATATACACAACAAGAAGGGGTGGACTTCGTGGATACATTTTCACTTGTGGCAAAAATGGCAACAATTAAAATGTTATTGTCTCTGGCTCCAAAGAAGAATTGGTTTCTGAGACAATTAGACATCTCTAATGCCTTTCTCAATGGTGAACTGACAGAAGAAATATACATGTCAATGCCTCCAGGATATGCAGCTAGACAGGGGGACTCATTGCCACCTAAACCTGTTCTTTGTCTCAAGATATCAATATATGGTTTGAAGCAAGCTTCAAGACAGTGGTTTCAGAAATTTTCCACAACTTTACTGCTTCTGAACTTTCAGATGATCAATGGGGATCACAAACTTTTTTTCTCAAAAACAGATGCTGGTTGTATCATTCTATTGGTCTATGTAGATAATATCTTGATAGCCAGCAGTTCAGATTAACTAATCTCTTATTTTGTTCTTCAGTTGCAAAAGCATTTCAAGTTGAGAGACTTGGGCAAGCCTAAGTACTTTCTTGGCTTAGAGATTGCTAGATCAGAATCTAGAATAACTTTTTGTCAACATAAGTACATCTTGGAGATACTTAGTGATGCAGGGCTTTTAGGTTGTAAACCTTCTCCAATTCCAATAGATCCAGGTCTGAAAATTTCTGCATCAACTGGTGATCTTTTATCTGATGCTGAATCATATAGAAGACTTATAGGTAAACTCATGTACCTTACCATCACGAGACCTGATATAAGCTTTGCAGTGAACAAACTTTGTCAATATACTTCATCCCCTACTCAAGTTCACTTACAGGCAGCTCACAAGATACTGCATTATCTGAAGGGAACAATTGGACAAAGTCTGTTTTATTCTTCTGATCAAGATTTACAAGTTAAAGGATTATGTGATTCAGATTGGGCCCAATGTAAAGACACACGCAGATCCGTAACTGGCTTTTGTTTGTTCATTGAAAACTCTTTAATTTCATGGAGAACAAGAAAGCAACAGGTGGTTTCATTATCCTCCGCAGAAGCAGAATACAGAGCATTATCTGATGTTGCAAAAGAACTGATTTGGCTTACTCGAATGCTTGCTAATATTGGGGCTGCTTCTCCATCTATTCATGTGCTTTATTGTGATAGTATGGGTGCTCTTCACATTGCCAAAAATCCAGTATTCCATGAACGGACAAAGCACATAGAAGCTCAATGTCACTCTGTCCGAGAAAAGTTGATGGCTGGTTTACTCAAAACTCTACATGTTTCCTCTTGAAGAGATCAAACCTATGGCTCATTTTGCACTATACATGCCACTTTTCATATCTCTTTATTATGTGTAAGAAAGTTCTAAGTCTGGGAGCCATAATTCAGTTTAAACAGCAACATCCTTTTAAGTTGACGACACATCCTGCACAACATCTGAACCAAAGATAGAGGTAAGTTGGAGATAACAGTTGTTAAATTACAAGTCGTTGTCCATAAAAACCAAAATTTTTGTAAGTCATACACTATTTGTTAATAGACATCGAAGATGAAATAGAAGCCATAATGCAACTCACAAGAAAATTCGATTGCAAACAGAAGCAGTTTGTCAAAACACAAAACATAATCACACAAAGTTTCATGAAACTTCAAACACAAATCACAACATCTGTGAATATTCTCACATCTGTAAAAACTTCAAACACAAATCAGAACATCAGATTAACTTGAACAATAATAATCTAATATAATCAAACACAAATCATAACATGAATTAACCCGAACAACAAAATATCATCCAAAGCAACCAGTACTCTAATCTAATCTAGAACCAAAATCAACAACTACAAATCAGTTAACAAAGTGTCAAACAGATTATTGCGACATTACAAGAAAGCTAGTAAGCCGAGAAGAAGCAATGAGTTCCGCTTTGTGCCACTGTTTTAAGCAATCAGACAACAAGTTTATAGTGTGAGAGATCTGATACCAACTACACATCAAGAAGAGAACCTGAGACCATGGATCACATTTAGCACAGACATGGACTAGTAAATATTTTCATTCATATTAGCTTATACAAGGACATATAGGAACTGCATTCTGCATTATTCATAAGCTACAATCTAGAGATAGAGTATCATTTGAAGAGAGCACTGAAATTGGGGTAGAGAACATGCACTGAGAGAGACCATTGATTCCTTCAAGCATTTTAGAACCAATGATCAACTGTAACCAAATGATGTAAAGTGTTGAAACAAATTTTGCCCATATTATCATCACTTTTTCTGAGATAAGACAATACCAAAAAGATAATTTTGCCAAACATCTGATATCATTCTCAATTGGTTTCAAATGTTATTATCATCTCAACTTTAATTATGCAAGATCTAAGTATGAAAATATTTTGATAACAAATTCCTGAAAAAAATCATTATGACATATGCCAAATCTAAAAGATAATCAATGACAAAAAGATAAGATCAAATCTTTCAAGGTTCTGAGTGAAACAAAAATAAAATAAAAGTCCAGCTTTTACCGTAAAGCCTAAACGAGTAAACGCAAAAAAATTAATTTAACATAGAACAAAAACGTACGATTCAAAAATTAAACTCTTTAAAGATAACTTCGGCTCATAAATCCATGTGTTGGACAAAGATAAAGCTCCACTTCTGGAGTAGGATTTGCATAACTAACTCTCCAATCAACTATGTAAGACTCAATAACCTTAACCAAAAGTAGAAAATGCATGGTGAGACTTTACATACATGTTCTGTTTTCAAATATGTTGTGGTAAGATTGAAGATACAAAATGAATGAATTCAAAACCGGAAAAGGAAAGGAAAGCAAAAGAAAGAGTAGGAACTTAATGTGCAAGCAACAAAGAAAAGGAAGAAAATATATGAAGAAAAAGAAACAAGCTTGAAAAGTAAAAAAGAAGAAAGGAAAGGGAATTGATGATTAAAGAAGGATACTAGGTTTTAAGTCTTAGTATATATAGGAGGTTAAGGTGAACAAATTAGTGTAGTTCTCTTAAGCCGACTATCGTGAGAAATTAAGCATTTTGAGAGAGAGTTTTATTGTGTCTGTTCGTGTCTGTAAAATCGAACAAATAGAGTGACAAAGAGAAAAAGTTAAGAGAAACAAAATTCAGTGAATAAAAGCAAGTTGTATTTTTGCTGATCTTAATAAAGAACAGATTTTGAAGAGAATTGTTTGTTGTTTAGTCTGTTTGCTTTTTCAATTGGTATCAAAGCGGGTACCTGTCATGAAACCAAGGTTTCTGTATAAACAGGTAAGATCCTGAAGATGGACAACTTGCAGAAAGCAAATACACGCAGTATTGTGTTGGACCCTAATAATTTTGGATGGTGGAATGTTCAGATTCATGAACACATCAAGGGGATTGATGAAGATGCCTGGGCCATGGTTGAGGAAGGTTGGACAGCTCCACAAATAAAAAATGAAGAGGAGGTTATGATTGCAAAACCAAAGGCTGAATGGACAGTAGTAGAAAAGACCATGTCAAAATATAACTCAAGAGCTCTCATAGTAATTTGGATCTCCTTAACCAAAGATCAATTCAAAAGGGTCCAGGGATGCACTACTGCAAATGATGCTTGCGATACATTGCAGGCAATTAACGAACGAACAAGTGATGTTCGTAGGACCAGGATTGATATGCTTGCATCAGAATATGAAAAATTGAGAATGGGGGAAGATGAAACGGTTGAAGAATTCAGTGGTAAGATATCATCGATTGCCAATGCACCTGAAGTGTTAGGAAAACATTACAAAGAAAAAAAGTTGGTAAAAAAATTCCTTCGAAGCCTGCCTGATAAGTTTCAATCAATGAAGTCAGCAGTACAAGTAGCTAAGGACTCTGACGATATGAAATTCAATCAGATTGTAGGCATGATGCAGACACATGAACTTGATCTCTCCAAGAAAATGATCAAAGGAAAGGGAATTGCTTTAACAGCAAAAAGAAAAGACAGATCCAATTGAGGGCCTTGAAGAAACAGTAAGCTTAATTGTGAAAAAGTATTTCAAGAAATATGGAGGCATATCAAAGCATGATGAAAATCTTGTCGGCATAACAGACTACAGATTAAACACTGAACGAACACCCAGAAGATCAGAAGTTCAATGTCATGAATGCCAAGGATTTGGGCACTATAAGTCTGACTGCCCAAATATCAAGAAGAAGGACTCACTCAAGTGTTATGTGTGTAAAGGTTTTGGGCATACAAAATATGAGTGTGTCAATCTCACAAACAAAAAGGAAAAATCGATGATCAGCTTGGAGAACGATGATACATTGGATTCAAATCAAGAAGAGGAAATGCTAAACTTGGTTGCATATGTTGGCATAATTGAAGACAGTTCTGAAAGTGAATATGACGATGAAGAAGAAGTGAACAGAAAACCATTACTTGAAGACATTAGTTTTCTGGGTGAAACCCTGATCGATGTCCGAAATCAGAATCTGGAATTAACATGTGACATACAGAAACTACAAGAAAAGGTAAAACTGCTTCAAACAGCTTTGACTGAAGAAGAAAAGAAGAATCAACTGCTTGAGTCTTGATTGAGCGAGTAGTTAAGAAACATCAAAATGCTGACCAAGGGCACCAAGGATCTTGACAAAGTACTAGCTATGGGAAGAGACAATGATATGAGCTATGTATTGGGATATCAAGGAAACTCTAAAGGATCTACGTCATTCGTCAAATCATCAGTCAGTCACACAACAGAAATGACGAAGAAAGCTCATGCTGATAAACTCACAAACAAAAGAAGACACTACAACCAGAACTGGCAACCAAGAAATCAAGGGTACTATCAGACACGACAAGTCAGAAATCGCTTATGTTTATAGTGTATAAAACTAGGACACTACAAAGCGCAGTGTTACCGCTGGGAAGCCAGACTGTATCGAATCAGACGTCATAGAGACTATTATCCCGATAAGGATCTCTATAATCAGGCATGGGCCAGAAAAGATTTTTTGTACTTCTTCTCAGCACAAGCAGAGTCCTTGAAACAATCTGAAGATGATGCTTAATCAAAAGAGTTGACCTGCTTCTCAGCTCAAGCAGAAGTGGCTTTAAAGACTGGAGATGATGATCAACCACAAGTGGCAATGAAGAGTTCAGATACAATAGAATGGTACTTTGATAGCGGGTGTTCAAGACATATGACGGGCAGTAGAGATGAACTTATGAATTTTTTGGAAATCAACTCAGGAAAGGTAACATTCGGAGGAGGAGCTAAAGGTAAGATTGTAGGTAAGGGTGAAGCAAGTGGTTTGAGTAAACCAAGTCTTCAGAATGTGTATTTAGTTAAAGGGGTCACTGCAAATCTGATTAGTATAAGCCAACTATGTGATGAAGGGTTGGCTGTTACCTTCACGAAATCAGCCTGTCAAGCTGTAAATGACACTGGTCAAGTTCGACTAAGAGGAATCAGGTCTAGAAATAACTGCTACATGTGGCGTCAAGAAGACAGCTGTCTGACAGCTCGGTTAACGAGTCAACTAGAGCTATGGCACAAGAAACTTGGACATATCAATGTTAGAACATTAACAAAGTTAGCCAGTCAAGAACTTGTCCGAGGAATTCCCAAGCTAGAAGGTGATGATATGTTTGTCTGTGGACCGTGTGCAAAGGGAAAACAGGTCAATGTGTAGCACCAAGTTACTCAAGATATTATCTCAAAAAGGGCGTTAGATCTCTTACACATGGATCTTATGGGACCCACCCAATTAGAATGTCTATCTCGGAAGAAGTATATCTTGGTGATAGTGGATGATTTCACTAGATTCACTTGGGTGCGATTTTTGCGTGAAAAGTCAGAATCTATGGACAGTTTCAAAAATATTGGTATTGCAACTTAAGAATGAGAAGTGGGGTATCAAGGCAATTCGAAGTGATCATGGGGGAGAATTTCAAAATGAGGTGTTTGATAGGTTGTGTGAAGCTCAGGGCATACAACATCAGTACTCAGCGCCTAGAACACCTCAACAGAATATTATGGTTGAAAGAAAAAATCGCACACTATAGGAAATGGCACGTGCCATGCTACATGCTAATCAAATTGCAAAACATTTTTGGGCTGAAGCTGTCAGTACTGCCTGTTATTTCATCAACAGGGTGTATGTTCTAAAAGGAACAACCATGACACCATATGAAATGTGGAAGGGAAAAACAACTAGTGTCAGCTATTTTTCATGTCTTTGGATGTGTATGTTACATTCTAAACGACAAAGATCATCTCGGCAATTTTGATGCAAAAACTGATGAGGGCATGTTTCTCGGATATTCAGCCACCAACACAGGTTATCGAGTGTTTAAAGGACCAAGTCAGTCATGGAAACAGTGAATGTGGTGTTTGATGATGTTGGATATCAACCAGAAGGGTTAATACTAAATCTGTTTCAAGTGCCTGATGATCAATCACACGAAAATCAGAGTAAAGCTGACATAACTGACGAGTCCGGATCAGACACAGAAACAGTTACTCAACGATGTGTGCATAGGAATTATTCAGAAAAGTATGCGATCGCTAACATATATGGAGACAAGGTTACATGAAAGAAACATATAGACTTCAAGGAGATGGTCCAATTTGCATGTTTTATGTCAATGGTTGAACCAAAAAACCATCAGGAAGCATTAAGGGATGAATATTGGATAATATCTATGAAAGATGAGCCGGAGCAGTTTGAACGAAGCAAATTCTGGAGTCTTACACCTCGACCTGGAGGTGTAAATGGGGTAGGAACAAAGTGGATTTTCAAGAACAAGATAGATGAGACAGGGAATGTTGTAAGGAACAAGGCTCGTCTGGTTGCACAAGGATACTCACAGGTAGAAGAAGTTGATTTTGATGAAACATTTGCATTTGTAGCACGCTTATAATCAATCAGAATACTGCTTGGGATGGCTTGTCATCTGAAATTTAAGCTGTATCAGATGGATGTCAAAAGTGCATTTTTGAATGGAGTAATTCAAGAAGAAGTGTACGTGGAACAACTAAAAGGATTTGAACATCCAGAACATCCTAATCATGTGTTCAAGTTTAGGAAAGCGTTATATGGGTTAAAACAGGCAACCAAAGCTTGATATGAACGTCTGACTATCTGTCTGCTCGAAAAAGGGTATACGAGAGGCAATGGGGACAAAACATTGTTCACCTATTCTAAGAATGGTGATATGATGGTTTTGCAAATCTATGTCGACGACATAGTGTTGGTGTTACAGACAAAACACTTGTTGATAAATTTGTTCAACACATGACTCAAGAGTTTGAAATTAGTATGGTTGGAGAACTGACATATTTTCTTGGTTTGCAGGTTAAACAGACAGAAGAGGGCATCTACTTGAGTCAGAGAACATATGCAAAGAATCTAGTTATACGATTTGGGCTTGAATCCTGTAAAACAGCCAAAACTCCGGTGAGTACAACTTGCAAATTATCTCGAGATGACGAAGGAGAAGATGTAGACCAAAAGCTTTATAGAGGAATGATTAGAAGTCTGTTGTATCTTACAGAAAGCAGGCCAGATATATGCTTAAGTGTGGGGGGGGGGGGNACCAAAAGTGTCACATTTGCATGCTGTCAAGGGAATCATCAAATATTTTAAAGGATCAGCTGATATTGGTATTTACTACACCAAGGACACCAACAGTAATTTTGTTGGGTATTGTGATGCAGATTGGGCTGGCAGTCTAGATGACAGACGAAGTACAAGCGGAGGTTGTTTCTTTCTGGGTAATAATCTGATAGCTTGGCAGGGTAAGAAACAGAACTGTGTGTCATTGTCCACAGCTGAAGCAGAGTACATTACAATGGGTAGCTGTTGTACTCAACTGTTGTGGATGAAGCAGATGGCGAGTGATTATGGTATTCATACAGATTTGATCCTGGTTCATTGTGACAATCAAAGTGCCATCAACATAGCCAAAAAACCAGTGCAACATTCACAAACCAAACATATTGACATAAGACACCATTTCATTTGTGAGTTAATTGAATATAAAATTATTGTGGTTGAATATGTGGGAATAGATTTTCAGCTTGTAGGCATGTTCACAAAACCACTTGATTTTTATCAATTTATTAATCTTCGAAAGGCCATAGGAGTTTGTCACAACAAGAAATATGGGTTTTTTACCGGTCGAAAAACGCTATCATAGGATTGCATAGTAGATAATTAAACGCTATGACAGCGCCCGTCATTATAGGTCGGACACTTTAGATATCGGATTTAATGTATGCTATAATTATAAAACTTATGATAGCGTAGTTGAAGATGCAATTGTTTATTTTTATAATAGCGTCATATATTTATTATTAAAGGTTTTTAATAATAGCTTTAGTTTTATATATTCAATAGAGTTAGATTTGTATTATAATTGGATTGCATCTATAGCAGGTTTTTTTAATAAAGATAGCAAACTATTTGTGTTATTATTGTGTTGTAATTATGATATATTTTTGAATTGTTTGTCAAATAAAAATAAAATAAAAATAAAATAATTTTATTATATCCATAAAACATTTCCATGTTTTCAAAAGAGTAGCATTTCCTTAATGTAAGTAATCAACCAATAAAACCATAAAACCTATCAAACATCACCAAGATTATTTCAATCTACTACCAATAACTCTTCACAATCATTCCTAACATATATACTACCATCATCAGCATCTTCATCACTTTCTCCATCATCTATTTCTTGGATAGGCAATGGTGCGCCAACTAAATCCTCCACTGTTTCTAGCTCATGATATCCTATAGGCGGTGCTCTCATTACAACATACCAATTTGAAGAATCATCTTCCCTAGAGTAGAAAGCTTGTTTTTCTTGAGTAGGAAAAATGAATGGATCTTTAAAATATGCTGCTTGGTTCATATGTAGGTTCACAAGAGTGAAACCATCTTCTTCCTTCAGACCATTACCTTTGTTTTCCCAATTGCATCTAAACAATGGTACTTTGAACATGCGGTGGTCAAGAAGTAAAATCTCCTTTATAACTCCGTAATATGTAAGCATATCAGCTACTTGTCTTGTATTTCGTGCACTTGATCGACACATACTATACACTTCATAAGTTACTCCATTGTTCTGCGTCTTCCGCTTAANCCTTCCTTCACACGATTACCTTTGTTTGCCTAATTGCATCTAAACAATGGTACTTTGAACATGCGGTGGTCAAGAAGTAAAATCTCCTTTATAACTCCGTAATATGTAAGCATATCAGCTACTTGTCTTGTATTTCGTGCACTTGATCGACACATACTATACACTTCATAAGTTACTCCATTGTTCTGNAAATCTATGCCCATTACAGACGAATCCGTTATGTGATAAAGCAACATTTCTTGGTCCAACTACCAACCACTTTATCTCCTTGGAATACATTTGTGTTGTTTCTAACCGAATCTGAATCAGAGAAAACATCAGACATATATAGAGCAAGAAGAAACAAGCTCTCATTTCAATAATTGGCAATGAATACTCTAAATCTAAACAACAAATATCTGGGTTTTTTTCAATAAGCAAAACTAGGCCAGAAGCAATTTCAAATTCACAAATCATGTTCCAATCAAATAAACCAAGAAGCAACCAATATGCAATGAAGATAATAACTTAGAACAACCAATATAAAAAAACAATAGTTGGCCTTAAGCAAATCGAAATTTTCAATTCATGTTCTAATAAAATAATTAATGAACATAAACTCTAGTTAAGATGTAACCTTCGTATTTATCCATTCTGCAAAAAGTTCAGTATGATTCTTCCACAACAATGTTTCATTTCTAGCACATTTAGCACCAGTACCTTGTAAGTCTTCCAAATGCATACTGATTTGACAATAAAAAACAGTTTGCTTTATAAAGTTGTAATTGACATCTTTATTAACAGAATGGGTAACCTCTTACTGCACATAAGGATCCATAGAAGCCATGTTCATCAGCACATAGCGATGTGCAATGTCTCTATCATTGTCAGAAAGGGTGACCTCTACAGCCCTTCCTAGTGGTCTACCTTCAACCACCATTCCATCGTCCTCAATATCTTCGTTCCGATTAACTGTTTCTTGAACTGGTACTGAATTTTTCAAGAACTCTAAACAAAATGCAATGCATTCTCCGGCTAAATACCCCTCAGCCATACATCCTTCCGGCCTTGCATGATTTTTCACGTAAGCCTTTAGTGTTTTCATGTACCTATAACTCAGTCAAAATATATGAATGGTAGTCAATCATCATTATGAAAGATAAATTGAAGAAAATGTGTTAAAAATTTATGACTTGTAGTCAATCATCATTAGAAAAATATAAATCGAAGAAAATGAGTACATCAAACCTTTCGAAAGGATACATCCATCGAAAGTGTATTGG